>RJWM01037278.1:0-11230 GCA_004363535.1 Dasyprocta punctata
AGGCGGAGCGTTGTGAGTTCGAGGCCGGCTTGGGCTACAACGCGAGCGCAAGGCCGGCCTGAGCTACATAGTGCGACCCTGCCTCGAAAAACCAGGGCCGGGAGTTTGGCTCAGTGCCTTAAGCGCCTGCCCTGGCAGGCGCGAGGCTGTGAGTTCAATCCCCGGTGCCGCAAAAAAAAAAAAAAAAAAAAAAAAAAAGTAGCAAAATCTATTGGAGAAAAGGAATGGCGAACAGGAACAGCTCCTGGGAGATGGGAGGAGGCCTGAGTGGGTCTCCAACAAGGCCACTTATCAAAGAAAGTTTTATAGAGCAAAATCACGAGGCGAGTACAATGTGGGCCAAAATTATAATCAATAAGATTACAGGTACAGTTGCTTAGGTCCTGTTGATCCAGTGGAGAGGCGGGTCACGTAGTAAGTGTACCTACACGACATTATTAGCCTTGGTCAATAACCTACAGTTTTAACCTTGTCTTTAGTCTTAGTGGAATTAGTCTTAGACTCAGGGTGAGAGGGGACACCCCTCTCCTAATGAGATCATGGCCTTTGTCTACAGAGGAAATCTCAAAAAGGTGACACCAGTAAACCCAAGCCTCCGTTCACCCCTTAGGGGAGTATGCAGAGTCAGCCGCGGTGACTTTTAATCTTGAGACACCCCCAGCCAAGGAAGTGATGCGGTCTCAGCACTGACTCCATCACGGGCCCAGCCCTCACTGATTGCCCAGAATATTTCTAACTAAGTTAGTTGTCTGTAATAATTATCACGCCCACTCCCCAGTCCTTTTTAAAATTTTACTTTGGGACAAGTTCTAAGTTGCCCAGGGTACCCTGTAACTTGCGATCCTAACTTATTGGGCCTGATGGTGGGTGAGACTAAGCAGGTGATTCAGGAATTCCTAGGGAGGGGTATAAGGGTTCATGGGGCCACTGGGGGCTCCTCAGCTGCAAAGTCAGACCACATTCGGCCCACTGAGGGTCAATTTTTATAGTCCTTTTTTTTTTTTTTTTTTTTTTGTGCTGGCGATTGAAGCCAGGGCCTTCACACTGAGCCACATCTCAGCCCTTTTTTATTTTAAGACAGGGTCTTGCTAAATCGGTATGTTACCTAGGCTGGGCTCAAACTTCCGATCTTTCTGCCTCAGCCTCCCAGAGGGATAGGGTTGCTGGCATGTGCCATCACGCCCCTACTCTGCTTTTCTCTCTCTCTCCCTCTCCCTCTCATTCTTTATTTGTGGTACTGAGGATTGAACCAGGGTCTTTGCACTGAGCTACATTCGACCCCTTTCTTTATTTTTTACTTTGACACAAGATTTATGCAAGCCCAGGTTGGGCTTGAATTTGTGATCCTCCTGGCTCAGCCTCTCAGAAGGCTGGGGTTACAGGAATTGGCCGCCCCAGCAGCCTCTCCCTCCATCCCTCCCTCAGTCACTTCCTCTCTTCTTTCCTTTCTAACACTGCGGATGGAAATGGGGCCGTGAGCATCCCAGGCGAGTCCTCTACCACTCTGCAGCCCCCACACTGCGCCCTGCCCTCCTCCTCTTCCCCTGGAAGGGGATGGGTCAGAAAAGGTCGCCGAAGAGGCTCCAGGGGGGACAGAGCTGCTGGGAAAAGCCTTCTCCCTCCTAAACTGAGTCAGTCATAGATGTTCTTGTCCGCGACAACAGACCACAGGCATACAGGGAGTAAAGGTGCTGCAATCTCTGGTCGCCTGCACACAGGTCTAGAATAGGTCGCTCCTGGCATCAGTTTGGTATGGCTGAAATAACACGGGGTTTGGTGTGTCTGTGACTCTCAGTCCTTTGATGATGGTGGCTGCTCCAGTGACTGTCCACGAAAGGGACCATGCCAGGGACACCTGTCTCTTTTCTGGAACAGAAACCAAAGGGTTAAGCCATGAGAGGTGGTACATGCCTGTAGTCCCAGTACTCTGGAGGCTGAGGCAGGAGGATTGCCACAAGTTTGAGGCTGGCCTGGGCTACATAGAGACACCCTGTCTCAAAAAACTAAACCAAAACAAAACCGCCAAAGGTTTTCCCCAGAAATCTTTCTCTACGCTTGTCTCCCAGGCAGGGCTATGGCTGCAAGGCTAGCTGAGAAGGATCCTGGAGCGCTTCACAGGAAAGGGACTGAACTAAATCAGGTCAGCAGCAAACAGGAAGGGCGCCCAGACCTCCTGGGCCTCGCAGTGTCTGGGACCGCACCTTGTTCCAGTTCAAGCAGGAAGCCAACGGCAGCAAAGAACAGACAGGTGGGAAAATCTTTGGCCAAGACCAACAAGCAGAATGGAAAGTGGGCAGAGAATGTATAAACCCGAGTTCACAGAGAAAGAAAAACAGCCCTGACTTATGAAAAATGCTCAACTGTACTCACAAAAGAGAAGTTAGAAAAAATAACACTGCGTTTCCACTTTTCACCTGTGAACTGGCAGAAATCCACGCATTTCAAAACGCATTCCATTGTGAAGGCTGGCCAGCAGGCATCCAGGGCAAAATGCCTGCTGGGTGTGGTGGTGCACACCTGCAATTCCAGCACTCTGGGAGGCTGAGGCAGGAGGATCATCAGTTGGAGACCAGCCTGGACAACTTAGTCACTGAGCAAGACTGTCTCAAAAATAAAACATTTTAGCAAAGTGCCTGCCTGGCAAGCACCAGGTCCTGAGTTCGATCCCCAGTACCAAAAATAAATAAACAAATAAAACATTTTAAAAGGAAAAAATGGCAGAATCCTACCATTACCACCATGGAGGGTATACACCACCATAGGCTAATCTACAGATCCTCACTAAAATGCCAGACCAACTGATCTGGAGCCCGCCCTCCCAAGGGACTTGCTCATAAATGATGCGATGAAGACCCTCACTGACCCAGCCTGTCTGAGTGAGATTTCTGTTCTCTAGGTCCAAATACTTTATAGCCAAATGACGCTCCTGCCTCAACCTGAGCCAGGAGCAAAGTGATTCTGTCTAGAAGCCAGATAACCAGGTCCAGATGGGTCATCCAGGGTCCAGCCAAATGCAAACAGGTCCAAGTCCAAAGACTGAGATCACTGAAAGCAGACACCCTCCTGGAGGGCAAGATGCTCCGATAGTGGGTGAGTGGGCAAGTGAGTGGGCAGCGCCCAGGGGTGGGCAGGTCCGCCCTGATCTTGGGAGGGGGCCCTGTCCTGAGTGGTTCCAATCCAGGAATGGCTTGTAGCACAGCTACCTCAGGCTGTCCTGACCTGATGTCTTTAGCTATTTAGCCCACTTGATGTCTTTAGCTATTTATTTGAGGTTTTGGGCTTTTGGGGGGTTACTGGAACTTGAACTCAGGACTTCGTACTTGCCAGGCTGGTGCTGGAGGTTTTGGGTTTTTGTTGTGCTTTTTGGTATTGGAGGTGGAACCCAGGGCCACTGAGATGCTATGCACGTGTTCTACCATGCAGCTTCCCCCACCAGTCGGTGAGTTTCTTAATCACTGAACAGCTTTCTTTCTTTTATTTTTTCTTCATTTCTTTTTTTTTTTTTTTTTTTTTTTTTTTTTTTTTTTTTTTTTTTTTTTTTTTTTTTTTTTCTGAGACAGGGTCTTGTTATGTAGTCCAGGTTGGCCTTGAACTCACAGTGATCCTCCTGCTTCAGCCTCCCAAATGCTGGAATCACAGGTGTGTGCGACCATGCTCTGTGCTGGACAACTTTCCTTCTTTCTTTTTCTTTTTAAACAACCTTCCAATTCCTGAGTATTTCTGAATTGTGTGGCAATCCCATTGTACATGAACACAGACTCAGGAACGCTTGTGCGCCACAGTGGGGGCCCTGGAATCTCTGCCCCCCGCCCCTCCCTCCTGCAGACTACATTCCTCGCCAATGAGCTTCCCACTTGGAGACACAGCCCGAAGCTGTTGGCCACAGCTCTAACCTGGCTGCCTCTGCCAGGTGACCCAGGCCTCACTGCTGAGCCCCCGGACCACCCCCTCACCCCCAAACCATGCCCTGAACTTTTAGGACTGGAGCCCACGCACGAGTGGGGACCTGCACTAACCCCAGGGTCCCTGAGTGTGGCACCCCACTTCTGTGGCCAGGAGCCTTCAGGGCTTTGGGGGTCCAAAGGGCTGGTTGTGCTCAAATGTGTTCCTGCAGCTTCCTTCCTCCACACTTTCTGCCCAGGGTGGGGGGCTCCACCCCGCTCTGCTGATGGCTCCCACACCACAGTGCTCTGCAGCTGTGGGGGGGAGGGGGTGTTCCGCCTGGCTGTAGGCCTCTGGGATCCGGAGCCGGCTTCTGATGATTTGAACCCCTTTTCCTCCCCCTGCACCACTCCCCTCTGCTATAACAAAGAGAGCTGCTAGAGGCATTGCATAGCATAAACAAAAGTGCTTGTAAATAAGCTGGCCCCACAGACTTGAAGAGCTTTGCCCCCAGGCACACAAACGCCATGCAGGTGAAAAGTGGGAATTCAAAGCTGAGGTAGAAGAGCTCCATGCAGTTAATTTGACAGATGAGGCATCTATCTATGACTGTTTTCGTTCTTTTGAGTCAGGATCTCACTATGAAGTTCAGGCTGGTCTTGAACTCACTATGTAGCCCAGGCCAGCCTCGAACTCTAGGCAACCCTCCTGCTTCAGCCTCCTACATAGTGGGGATGCTGGGCACGATGGCGCACACTTGTAACTCCAGCACTCGGGAAGCTGAAGAGGAGGATCGCTGGGAGGCCAGCCTGGGCTACAAAGTGAGTTCAAGTCCAGCCTGAACTGTGTACTGCGACCCTGTCTCAAAAAAAAAAATAAAATAAAATTGCTGAGTAGGGCCGGGCGTGCTGGCGCACGCCTTTAATCCCAGCACTCAGGAGGCTGAGGTAGGAGGAGCGATGTGAGTTCGAAGCCAGCTTGGGCTACAATGCGAGCGCAAGGCTGGCCTGAGCTACATAGCGTGACCCTGCCTCAAAAAAAAACAGGGCTGGGAATTTGGCTCAGCATTTTAAGCGCCTGCCCTGGCAGGTGTGAGGTGGTGAATTCGATCCCTGGTGCCGCAAAAAAAAAAAAAAGTTGCTGAGTAGTACAGGCATGTGCCACCACACTCAGCAGCATCTAGGTATTTGTTTTGTTAGGGCTGCCGGACTCACAAACGAGGTGGAAGGCAACATTGTGGTTGTTTTTTACCTTAAAGAAAATACAAGCCGGGAGTGGTAGCACACACCACACTGGGAAACTGAGGCAGGAGACGGGCAAGTTCCAGCCCAGCCAAGGCAATTCGGTGAGACCCTGTCTCACAATAGAAATGGGCTGGGGATGTAGTCAGTGTGAAGGCCCAGGGTTCAATCCCCGGGGCCACCAAAAACAAACCAACCAGCCAAATAACGTAAAATTAACAAACGCGCAAATTTTGCCTCCCTGAAAGCCAAGGCGCTTTCCTCGGCCACCAGGGGGCGAAGCCTGCCTAGCCCTGGGTTTAAGGAACAGGCGCCGGTGGCTCTGCCTGACGGAGCTAGGAGTGCCGCCCAGGCCAAGGTCCGACCTTTCCCGGTCCCAGCCACTCTGGCCGGGGCGTGTGTCTGGGCGCGGCCGAGGTCAGGGGAAATTGCAGCCTGGGCAGGAGTGCTGCGCTGGCAGCTTCACCCAGAGACTGTGAGGCGGGCGGTGTCTGGCCGTGACCTCAGGTTAGGGTGCCAGGCGGAGCGGGGCTGGCGAGGCCGCGGCTGGGGACGGCGTGGGTGTGACCACCACAACACAGATGGGGCGCGGGGCCAACCGCTGCCCCACCCCTCCCAGCCCCCAGCGCCCTCCCTAGCGCCGCCCTCTGCAGAAGCAGCTCCTCTCCTCCGGCTGGGTCTTCCCAAAGGGCTTACACTTTATGCCTTCATCCCTCTCCCTGCTTCGCTCTTCACACGCGGCAAACGCTCCAGGCACCCTGGAGACCGGGGAGGGGACTGGGCCTCCGTGGGCTCTCAAGTCTTACACTGCTATAGCTGTGATTCTTCTTTTGGAGCCGGGGATTGAACCCAGGCCCTTTGCACTGAGCTCCCTCCCAGCTTTTTTATGTTTTACTTTGAGACAGGGTCTTGCTAAGATGCCCAGGCTGGGTTCTAATTTGTGATCCTCTTGCCTCAGCTTTCCAGGTTGCTGGGATTACTGGTGTGCACCACCATGCCCAGCTACACCTCCATAGCTTTATTCACGCTTTTTCCTTTGTGGAAGATTCTCCCTTCCCTCTCCATCTTTCTGGTGTGAGCATCCTTCAGTGGCCTCCTCCCGGGCCTCACCAACCCTGGGATGTCCCTGAGCCTGCTCCTCGGGGAGAAAAGGGACCTCATGTTTGTGGTTGCCCACGTGGTTGTGGCCCATGTGACTAATACACTGTCTGGCCCACAAGGGCTTAGTATTGACTGGCAGGATGAATAAGGAGCTGTTGCCCAACCCTGCCCGCCTGTCTCCCTCACTGTCTCGGACCCCTCAGCCGACTGGCTGCCCTAGGCAGGGCTTTTGAGCTGCCAGGACAGAAAAGAAAGCATTGCTTCCTTCCACCACATCATGGGGAGCAGGTGGCACAGCAGGGACCTGGGAGTGTGGCTTCAGGACCCTCTGTTCTCACAGCAGCTTCTCTTTGATGCCTAAATCCCCAGGTTCACAAACACATGTTGCAAACCAGAAAGTGACCACTGTCCGGCCAGGACCACTCCCTTCCACCCGGCAATCCCAGAGCAGAGCCCCCTCTAGCTCCAGTCTTAGGCTCCAGCCGGCAGCGCTAGCCAAGCTGCTTGTCTCTTGGTGGTGGCGCAGGATGATTGTGGCGCCTACTCAAATGCAATCAGTAAGTGGCAGGTGATGGGCAAGAAGTGACTGAGAAAGGGACAGGGCCACCAGGAGCCTGAGACTGCGGTCTGGTGTGAGTCTATGCAACAGATGTCGCTAGGTCCTCTCCTGGGCCCTGGAATCAGAGGTGCTCCTCCTGCCCATCCTGCTAACGTGAGCATCATAAATACCTGCTGCTTGTTGGTTCTGCTTGTTGTCCAACCTTCCCCAGACTCTGCATGGCCCATGTCATCTGCCTGGTCCCTCGTCACTGCTGCTGCTGGGTGGTCCTTTGTCCTGTCGCAGGGTGTGGGAACAGAGAGGACCCTAGCACTGGGTCGTGACTTGTCACATCCACTTTTCCTTCTGAGAAAATCTCTGGACCACAGCAGTCTCACACTGCCTTTTTGTCCCAACTAGGAAATGGTGGAGACTCTTTTCTACTTGTGCTTCATCTTGGTAGAAAGGGAGGAGGGCCATGCTGTAAAACTGCATCTTCCTGGATGGTCTCTGTGATCTAGGACCTCTGAATGAAATCAGGGGAATAAATGCAACTCCCAGCCTGCTAGATGTCAGATACCCCGAGTCTGTGTTCCCCAAAATCAAAGAATGAATTCCGAGGAACAACAGAGGTGAAGAGTAGGAAAACTATTGGGAGAGAGATACAGCTCCTGAGAGACAGGAGGGGGCCCGAGAGGGTCGCCAAGGAGCCCACTGCTCCAAGGGAGTTTCATAGAGCAAAATCACAAGGTGGGTACAACTTGGGACAAAACGATGACAACCTATAAGGTTACAGGCACACCCGCACAGGTCGTGCTGATCCAGTGGGGAAGCGGGTCACGTAGCAAGGGCGCATGGAAAGAACAAGGGCCTTTTTTGGAAGAGATGGCCCCAGAGGTCCTAGTCACCCACCTGGGTGACCGATGTCTATTCAGACTTTACTGAACCAGGTGATACCAGTTATAGTATATTGCTTATTGATGGGGAGGTGGTAGGGCTGATCGTTCATCTTTATCTGGAGGCCTTGCATTGAGGTGCCTCCAGCCACAGTGGTTTGTTTTTTATTTTTTTATTTTTTTGGTAGCGGGGATTGAACTCACAACCTTGCACCTGCCAGGCAGGTGCTTGTGCCCCTGAGCTAAACCCCCGGCCCAAACATTTATTATTTTAAACAAAAAGGCATACATAGTAGGAAGAGCAGAAAGAATAGTAGAGAAATTAAAATTTATCTCAAAACCAACTTTTGTCAGGAAGACAGCTTCACAGACGAGTAAAGAACAGAAATATAGACATCTTTTTTTTTTTTTTTTTTTTTTTTTTGCGGTACTGGGGATTGAACTCACAACCTCACGCCTGCCAGGGCAGGCGCTTAAGCCACTGAGCCAAACTCCCAGCCCTGGTTTTTTTGAGGCAGGGTCGCACTGTGTAGCTCAGGCCGGCCTTGCGCTCGCGTTGTAGCCCAGGCCGGCCTCGAACTCACAACGCTCCCCCTACCTCAGCCTCCTGAGTGCTGGGATTAGATAACTTTTAATTTTAGTAGTTCCAACAAGGCCTACCCTAAATGCTAGGTGAATTTGCTCTTAGAAAAATACTCATTTCAAAACTGGGTATGGTGGTGCACACCTGTATTCTCTGCACTTGAGAGGCTGAGGCACGAGGATTGTTGCAAGTTTGAGACCAGCCTGCACCACATAGTGAGCTCAAGGCCAGCCTGAGCTGCATAGCAAGACCCCATCTCACAAAGACAAAAAACAAACAAACAAACAAAACGAAACAAACAAAAACATTTCACTTCATAAGCTAGATTTGAATTTGTTTGACTGTATCTTGCTTCACATAATCATTACTCAGAGGGCAATTTTTTTGAGAAATATCAAACAATTTAAAATTAGCAAAAGAATTCTATTTACAATCACTGTATCTGTATTCATATGCATGTCACAAAGTATGTAAAGATGAACAGAATCTGAAGACAAAACTTTTAGGACGACTAAAAATTAAAGCTAAAATTCACACTGGCAGTTTATTGCATCCTAACACTAAACAGATGGCCAGAAGCCAACAAAAATGTTAGAACAGTTGTTTGTTTGCTAAAGGTTGTTCATATTAATGTAACAAAAAGATCAATAGTCTCAAAATTAAATGTCACAAAATAAAATCACTGTTTTCTGATTTAACTTTCAGAAGTGAAACAGGGCACCAGGCATGGTGTTGCACACCTGTAATTCTAGCACTGGGGAGGCTGAGACGGGATTGCCCTAAGTTCAAGGTCAGCCTGGGCTACACAGTGAAACTATCTTTAAAAAAAAAAAAAAGAGAGAAAGAAAGAAAGGGCAAAACCCAAGTATCGCACTTGCTATTTCTGCTCATAAACACAAATATAGGCCAGTATACAAATGATAAGGAAATTTTTTTTTTTTGCTTTGTTTTGCGACACCGGGGATTGAACTCACAACCTCGCACCTGTCAGACAGGTGCTTAAGTCACTGAGCCAAACTCCCACCCCGAGTTTTTTGAGGCAGGGTCGCACTGTGTAGCTCAGGCCGGCCTTGTGCTCGCGTTGTAGCCCAAGCCGGGCCTCGAACTCACAACGCTCCGCCTACCTCAGCCTCCTGAGTGCTGGGATTAAAGGCGTGTGCCACCACGCCCGGCTTATGATAAGGAAATAAACACATGGTTGTTTCAGATTCCAAAATACAAGCTTTTGTGTAATACAACTGTTATACAGTAAATTTCCAGTTTTTCTGGAATAGCAGATTAATAGACATATGTATTTCCAAAAACTTAGCTACACAATTTGGTTTGGGTTTTTGAGACAGGGTCTTGCTATGTACTTCAGGCTGGCCTTAAACTCACTATGGAGCTCAGGCTGGTCTCAAACTCCAGGTGATTCTCCTGTCTCAGCCTCCCAAGTGCTGGAATTATGGACATGTGCCACCACACCTGGCTGCGCCACCACACCTGTCCAGCCACAGTTGTGATGGGATCTCATCCTCTGCAGTGACTTCCTCAGGGCCCAGTCCTGTCTGACTGCCTGGAATATTTCTACCTGACTTAGCCATCTGTCGCACTGGGATGGCACCTTGTGACAGTGCTGCTGTGAAGAGGACAGGGCTGACTGTGGGGAGCTAAGTTCCAGTGAGCCTGGCTGGGAGTGCAGCAGAACTGAGCCAGGCAAGGTGGTGTACACTGATAATCCCAGCATGCTGGGAAGCTGAGACAGGAGGATTCTGAGTTCCAGCCCAGTTTGGGGCAATTCAGTGAGACCCTAGGAGTGGCTAGGATGACAAGGATGTGCCACTAACCCTGGCTCCCTTCATTATTGTTACCATTAGTATTTCTGCTGTGCTGGGGATTAAATTCAAGGCCTTCAAACTGAGCATCTCCACCCCCTTTTAAATTTTGGATGGGGTCTTGCTAAATTGTCCATACAGGACTCAAAATTTGCCCATTTCCTATCAAGTGTCCCAAGTAGCTGTAGTTGTGCCACCGCTCCTAATTCATTCTTTTTTTTTTAACACAATATAGCCCAGGCTATTTCCTTTCATTCTTTTAAATGGTTGTGTAACAGTTTATTCTCTGGGTGAACTACAGTGTCCCCTAATAGTGTACCACCATCGAGAGGCGTGCTTCTGGTTATTCATGAAATAGAAATGTGGGCTCTAAGGTCCAACAGGACTGTTGCGACATTGCAGGGAAGGAAGTACTAGTATTTCCCCCACCCCCTTTTTGCTCCTGTTTGGCCGTGAAAAGCCCCACGCAGCACTCAGGTGTGGAGGACCACCCGGACTGTCCTTGAACAAAGAGCAGTTACCTCTACTTTGGGTGACCCTGGCCCTGTCTCCACATACTGATACGCACGGAGCCAGCTAGGCCGATTCCTTTTCCCTTCCGCTGGCCCTAAGCAATGGAAACAGGGCTCGCTGAGATGCTGATGTGGAATCTTCGAAGTTAGGCGACAGCAACTGAGTTCGAACCTTGGGATAACAGGCAGAAAAGTTTGCACATCAGAGCTAAAGCAATGGGCCCCCAAAACATAAATGCTATCTCAGTCGTGTTATGCAGACTGGTCTTTCTGCATCTCCTCTCTGCATATTGCATGGGCGCTTTCTGGCCTCCTAGCCAGCCCTGCTCACAGTACTCTCGCATTTCCTGCCAGTCTCACTGTCACTCATCCTCAGGCCACTCCCTGCTTCACGGATTAATAAAATCCTGGTTAGGCCCTGGGTTGCGGCCTTTGTTCTGATGAGCCTTCATTCTGGCCAGACTTAGGACCCCTTGACTCTCCATAACTGGAAATATGTCTTAGTGTGTTTATTCTTGTCATGGGTTGCACTGGAAGTGGTAGATTGGGATTAACTCACTAGAATTCCAATAATTTTTCCATGGGATTACACATATAAACTTCCCAGACAGACATGAGGACCAGGAAGGGCTCGCTATGCTAGGAGGGCTGGGCCTTCCCCCA
>RJWM01037279.1:0-17325 GCA_004363535.1 Dasyprocta punctata
TGGCACCCCCCAGAAGAGCTCCCTAGCTAAGGCACCCATGATCTGCTAAATTTCCTCGCAGACAGAGGTCATAAGGTCTCTAGGTCTAAAGCACAACTTAACAGACTTGAGGTAAAATACTTGGGCTTTATCATGTCTCAGGAAGCCTGAAGGCTGAAAAAAGAGAGAATTAAGCCAGTGCTTTCCTTCCTAAACCATGAAACAGTTAAGGAGATTCCTAAAACTTACAGGCTTTTCTTGCCTTTAGATAGCTGGGTGTAGTGAGATTGCACAATCCTTCTATCAGCATATAAAAAAAGCCCAAAAGACAAATATCTATATTTTACCCTGGGAATCTGATTCCCCAATAACATTCCAGAAGCTTAAATGAGTGCTTCAAAATGCCCCAGCACTGAGCCTACTGACAGGACACCATTTCAATCTATATGTTAATAAAACATGGGGGCATGGCTTTGAAAGTGCTTATGCAGGATCAAAGACCTGCTCAACCGCCTATAGGGTATGTTGTAAATTAGACATTATCACATAGAAATGGTCTGTTTGCCTAAGAGCGGTGGCTACCATAGCTCTTCTAGTACCAGAGGCCTCCAAACTGACTTTAGGCAAAGATCTCACTACATATACACCTCACAGTGTGGCAGGCCTTCTTGCCTCCAATGGGAGCCTGTGGCTATCAGATAACTGTCTTCTTAAATACTAGGCTCTACTTTGAGAAGGATCAACCATTCAAATAAAGACATGTTCTTCCTCAAACCCTGCCATCTTTATACAAAACAAGCAAACAAAAAAATGACTGCAGAACCTAGCCTGCCTTCCTGGTGAGTGTGCATGACCAGCGCGGACTCCAGGAGGAGAAAGAGATGTGCCTCTCGAGATCCTGCCATGTTGGGCAGGGAGGCTCTGTCCAGAAGACAACCTAGCCTGCCTTCCTGGTGAGTGTGTGTGACCAGCGAGGACTCCAGGAAGAGAAAGAGATGTGCCTCTTGTAGGCCTACCGGCACGCGGGCTAAGTATCAAGGACTCCCCTCTCTCTGCCTGGTAAGAAACCTGCTGGTTCAGAGGACTGGCTAAGTTGACAGCAACTGTGGTACATAAAGCAACTAAATGCTTGTATTTTTCAGTTGATCTTGTAGGCCTGGAGCCGGCAGTCTGAGCATCTCTTGGGAAGATGATAGTATGCAATGTAGCAAATATGGGGGAATTCTCCTCTGTCTTGTCTTTGAGGCCCAATATTGTTCTCATTGTTTTGCTTTATTCTGATTAATTTATTTTTTGCTTTATTTCATACTCTGTTTTTATTGGTTTTGTTATGTTTTGTTTTTGGTTTGATTTTACTATACCTGATGGAATGGTCAACTATTCTGAAAGTAACAAGGTATGCTGTGGTGGCTGTTGTTTTCCTGGTGTCTTTCTTTGAAGTTCTGTACCAGTTCTACTGCTTTGTTTTGATTGACTTTGTTCTGCTATGTTTTGTTGGATTTTAGTACCTTTAAAATAAAAAAAAAGTGACTGCACACAACTAATTATCCATATATATGCAGCCAAAAAGGACTTGTTGGATCCACCCCTTAATGACCCTGATTTGACCCTCTTTGTCTTTTCTTTTCTTTTTTTTTTTTTTTTTGTACCAGGAATTGAACTTACAACCTCGTGCCTGCCATGCAGGCACTTAAGCCACTGAGTTAAACCTGGCCTGACCCTCTTCTGTGATGGTAGCTCCTTCATAGAAAATGAGACCAGAAAGGCAGGGGATGCAGTAGTGACTCTACATCAGATGCTTAAAAGCTTCTCACTTGCTCCTGAGATGAGTGCCCAGCTAGCAAAACTCATAGCCCTGCCAACGGCTTTACAACTCAATAAAGGACTTACAGTCAATATTTATACTGATGATGATTGTATGTGGTTAACTCCAACTATAAAACAACTTAATAAAAAGCCCTCCTTATGTTGAGAACAAGAAAATCACTCCTATTCTCATTGACCTAAGTCTACTAAATACTTAAAATAAACACCCCATCCCCTCAAGCAGGGTACACACCATAACTTTATAGGTCAAAGATTGGTTTACAATGGGTTAAATCATCCCAAAATTAGATGTGAAGCCCACAGTGGCACTCATTGGTCCTGGAAAGCCAATTTGTGGCTGTGATTATCCCCTGGATACCTAGAGAGATGTACCCTGAGACTCGCATGGTTACAAGGCAGGAATGTTAAAAATATTGACAAATCTACAAACTTGCCCTGTCTATGGCATTGGTGGTCTAAAAGTGTTTCGCCTGCATGATCATTTTACTTCTATTTTTATCCCTTCTGTAAGATTAGAAGGTGCCATACAACACATCACAATCTTTATTAACTATACTCAACAGACCTAAAATAGCACCTCAAGTGGTCCCTCTCTCCTAAATAAAAAAATAAATTCACGAGACAAGTTGTCCTTCAAAATCAGATAACATTAGACATTCTAACAATAGTTTGGGGCTGGGGATTTAGCTGAGTGTCATAAGTGCCTCCTGGCAGGCACAAGGTTGTGAGTTTGATCCTTGGTACCAAAAACAAAACAAAACAAAACAAAACAAAACAAAACAAACAAAAAAGCTGAACTGTTCTAACAATAGCTCAAGGGGGTACTTGTACAACTGTAAAAGCTAAGTGTTGTGTCTACATTCCTGATCTTTCTGCTAATATCTCAATAGCTGTTCAAAATATCAAATGACAGGTTAATGCCTTGCCAGGTTCCAAAATTCCCTAGACCTTTTCCATACCTTCTTTTGTCTTTTTGAGACAGGGTCTTACCATGCAGTGCAGGCTAGCCTTGAACTCACTTACGTAACCCAGGTTGGCCTCGAACTTGGGGTTATCCTCTTGCCTCAGTCTCCTGAGTGCTAGGATTACAGGCATGCACCACCATGTCCAGCACCTTACCCTTTTTGTGGGAGGTTATTACTGGTTTTTCTTGGTGAAAACATTTGTTGGTTGTATGCATAATAGTCCTGTTGATCCTATTATTTAGCCCATGCATATTTAACTGTTTCTTTGGCCTCATATCCTCCAAAACTGTATGCTCACTTAAGATGAAAATGCCTGGTATCTATCGAAGATCTTTAGATAGACCCTCTGTGGAGTATCTCTGACTGCTGATCACAACTATGACCTCCTTCTGATGGAAGTGGTCATTTCCCCTTACTCCCTCACAAGTACCTCTTCAGAGGGGGGAATATAATAGACAACTAAGTTAGGTAGAAATATTATAGGCAGTCATATAGGGCTAGGCCCTTAAAGGAGTCAGTGCAGAGGATGAGAATATATTACATCTGTGGTTGAAGGTACATCCATTGAACACTAGGTCTCAAGATAAAGATGGAATGACCAGGCCTATGTGCCTCTCCAAGGTATAAGCAATATACTATAACTGGTATCCCTTGGTCCAATAAAGTCTAGATAGACATCAGTCACCAGGTGAATGACCAGAACTTCCTGATCTATCTTGTCCTAAAAATGTCCTTGTTCTTTCCATGTGCACTTGCTACATGACCTACTTTCCCACTGGATCAACACTGCCTAAGTGGCTATACTTGTAATCTTATTGGTTGAGCTGGGTGTTGTGGTGCACGCCTTTAATCCCAGTATTTGGGAGGCTGAGGCAGGAGGATCGTTGTGAGTTTGAGACCAGTCTGGGCTACAAAGTGAGTTCTAGGTCAACCTGAGCTGCATAGTGAGACCCTGTCCCAAAAAATAGGGCCAGATATTTAGCTCAGTAGCCTAAGCACCTGCCTGGCAGGTGTGAGGTTGTGAGTTTGATCTCTGGTACCAAAAAAAAAAAAATCTTATTGGTTGATCATAGTTGTGTCCCACAGTGTACCCTCTTCACAGTTTTCTGCTCACCTTATGAATTTTCTCTTTAAAACTCTCTTTGAGAAGTGGGCTTGTTGTCACCCACTCACAGCCCTTCCTGTCTCTCAAGAGTTGTCTCTCCCAGTAAAGTTTTCCTACTCTTAACCTCCCTCGTTCCTTAAAATTCACTCTTCAATTTTAGAGAACACAAACTTGGTATATTTGATATCTAGCATGTTGAGAGTTATAGTATTTCCCTTATATCAATTAGAGGTCCTATTTCACCATGATGCTACTTGATGATGTGGTTCTGGAGCCTTTGGAACTGGCATGTGGTAGGAGCTTGGAAAGGTTTGGAGAGGATGACTGGAGAAGCTGCCCTAGATAGGTATGAGTCAAGCTTGGTAGCAGATTGTGATTGGAGCTCAGAAGACCAGAATGCTGAGACTAATTTATCCATGAAAGACCAGTATCAAGAGGTTTGTGTTGGGAAGAAGCATTCCATTTGCAGTTGGAGTCCAGGTCATGTGTGTCTGTACAATTTGTCTGTATTTTACTCATGTTGTGAGACATTGTGGGAGACTAAGATTAAGGGTAGCAGACTAATTAATCTGGCTGGAGAAATTTCAAGGAAGTCTAATTTTGAGGCAGTGGTTACTATTGGGGGCTTTTAGTCAGCTCTCTGTTGAGAATCAAGAGCAAAAGACTCAGTAGAATGATATAAAGTTTTGAATTTGGTCAGAAAGGAAACTCTCATAAAGCTGTGTCCTGCAAAGTTGGAGCAGAGGAGAGCTTAGTTGCTGAAACAATTTGCATTAAAAAGCTAAGTACTTTGGTATAGGATCACAGAAAAGATGGCCTGAGGGCACCACTACATGTCCAGCAAGACCTCATCTTTTACAGCTTTAAAGCTGCAAAAGTGAACTTTCTTTGAGAAGAGAGCCCCAGTGGATCATGTTCCAGAATGGCGGTAACCTTGGGAGTTTGTTCCCCTGGACTGCATTCATAGTGCTCAACAATCCAGGTACTCCACCCATGTAGTCAAGAGAAAAAGAAGTCTGGCTAGGGTTCCAGCTGGCAGCAGACTTTGGTGTCAACCATTTTGTGCTGGTTTTTGGTGCATGAAGAATGCAAGAGTTGTAGGGTCAGGAAGGCTTCCACTCAGATTTCAGAAGAAGGCAGTGTACCCCTGAGAGGGCAATGCATGATGCTGTGTGAAGCTGAAGGTGCAGTGGAGAACCCAGGAAGTTGGATAAGCCAAAAGTGTGGAATGTCTGAGGAAAGCTTCAAGGAGTAAGCAAAGCTGACCCAAGAGAGACCATGAGGGAGATGGGCCACTCAAGCCATTTAGAGTTCACATCTTGCCACAGATTGCCTTGGGTGCTGAACATGAAACTACAGGATTTAATGTTTACTCTGCCAGCTTTTGGCTCCATGCCTTTACATCACCCTACTTCTACTTTTTTGGAATTGGAATGTTTATTTTGTGCCATTTTACATTGGAAGTGTTTAGCTTTCTTTTCTATGAGTGTTATACACAGCTAAATTAGGTAGAAATATTATAGGTAGTCAGACAGGGTAAGGCCCTCAAAGAAACCAGTACAGAAGATGGGATACAATGAAACTGTGGGGGAGACAGACACCTCTGCTGAGAACCAGACCTCAAGACAAAAGATATAGCAAAAGCACCTACATACTTCCTCTACGGCTGAACAACAGTGGTTGATATTCTAAATAAGTATTCTCACCTTGAGAAAGCCAGGAAGAGCCACCTGTCCCTTCCAAGAAAAGTCCCTGTCCTGTTTCATGCCCACTTGCTGCTTGCTACGTGACTGTGCTTCCTCATTTGATCCCTATTTAATCAGCATTACCTGGCAAACTATGCTCATAATCTTATTGGTTGATCATAGTTTTGTCCTACCTTACGATTTCCCACTTTTCCCCTCCTTGGATCCACCTCACCTTGTGATTTGGTTCTATAAAAATTCCTGGAAAAGGCAGGGTCCTCAGCAAGCTGGTTGGGACCCCTTCTGTCTCTCTCAGATGGAAGCTTTCCTTTCCCAATAAATATATTCTGCTCTTAACCTCTGTGTTTCCTAAAATTCATTCTTTGATTTTAGAGAACACGAACTCTCACTGGACATTTAACAGGTTGGGAGATTCTTTCTCCTATATCGTAAGAGTGAACACTAACCACATCATTGTTCCTGGCAGCAGAGTTAGATAGAAATCTTATAGGAAGTCAGACAGGGCTGGGCCCTTGAAGGAGCCAGTACAGAAGACCAGATACCTTGTAACTGTTGGGGAGACAGACACCTCCTCTGTGGGCCAGAACTTGAGAAAAAAGATCAAACAAATGTACCCACACCCTAAGGATCAACATCAGAGATTGATGTTCTAAGTAGGTCTCCATCACCCTGAGGAAGCCAGGAGTCACTAACCCAACGCCCTAAGGAAAGAGCCCCTGCTCTATAAGCATGTCTGCTGGTTACATGACTCTCTTTTCCATTTGTTCCTGATTTAATCAAATTTACCTGATCATTTATATTCATAGTCTTATTGATTGGTCATAGTTCTGTCCCACCTCATGCCACCTTATGAGTTTCCATTTTTTCTCCACCTTGGACCTGCCTCACTTTGGGGTTTTGCTCTATAAAATCTCTAGAAAAGACAGGGCTCTCAGCAACCCAGAGGGACCCCTTCCATCTCTGTGTCAGATAGAAGCTTTCTTTCTCTCAATAAATATATTCTGTTCTTAACCTCTGTTGTTCCTAAAATCCATTCTTTGATTTTAGAGAACACGAACTCATACCAAACATCTAGTAGGTTGGGAGTTTCTTTCCCCTATATCATCGTGTCATGTCACTGCTCTGCTGAAAACACAGCTCCCATTGATCTCAAGCCCAGTGCCAGTAAAGAAAAAAAAAAAAAAAGACAACCTTTAGTATAACAAAAAATGGTTTATCTGGCAAGAAAATGTGGAAAAGAAAGAGTATAGACAGCTACCATGACGTGGTAGTGGGCTTCAGAGCTGGAAGCCTAAGGCTCTTATTCTTGGCCCTTTTTACTGGGGATTTGTGTCTTTTCCATCCCCCACATGAGTACTCATCCATATCTGATCTGTCCTAATGGGCATCTCTGCCTACATTTTTCTTTGGTCATCTGGGAGGGTATTTTGGTCCCTTTTTAATGAAGGGCCGATTAGGAAGACAGCTTACTTAATGATTAAGTAAAGGGTATGTTTTTATGTGTGTATCTGGTATAATACTATACTGGTATTAAAGTGAGGACACAGATATGTGCAGGTGTGTGCATGCATGTCTCCCCTACTAAATAAGAGTCCTAAAGTAGCTGTCTCTTATGGCCCTTGCATTTTGTCAGGTGGTTGAGGGGAGCTGGCTTTTCTGGTAATTGTGTTGCCTGGTGCCTCTCCTCTCCCAAGTTTAGCTAGCTTTTCCCTCCTTTGTCTTTCTAATTATCCTAACTGCTGAGTCTACCTGTGAGGGCAGAAACTACTTTAGGTGGTAGAGGCAGAAACTGTTTCTAATAAGTTTCCCTATTGATCTTTATTTACTTACTTTTATTTTAAAGAGAATAAAGCAAAACAAAACAGAACAAAGCAGATCAGAATAAAACAGTGCAAGCAACACAGGATTTCAAAACAAGACAACAGGAAGTCAACAGTGGCTACCACAACGTCTCCCATTTTCTTCAAAATAGTTGTCCATATCTTCACACACAATGAATTCAAACAAAACAAAGTAGTATAAAACTGATAAAAACAAAAGAATGGAAGCATTATAGGTCTTTCAAATCAGACAACAGGAAAATCAACAATGCCTAGTGTAATGTCTCCCTTTCTCCTCAAAATAGCTGTCCACACTTTCACACATATTGACATCAAATAATACAAGACAGACTAAAACCAATCAAAACAAAGAATAAAAGCATTATTGGACTCCACCACAAGATGATAGGAAATCAGCAATGGCTACCACAATATCTCGTTTTCTTCAAAGTAGCTGTTCATACCATCACATGTAATAAAATCAATTCTTGTAAACTCTTCAGGAAAGTTCTATAAAGCCTATACATGTACATCTATCATTTCTGTATTAGAGGAAAAAACAATATGAAACATAGCAAATTACAAGAAAAGCAAGAAACAAAAGAGACTAATAAATAACAATAACAGGCTTGCAAAACAAGATGGTAGGAACATAATGGTTGTTATTTTGCATAGTTATCTTCAAAAGAGTTACTTAGATTACCATATATAAACATGAAAAATTGATCTAATCCTATGAATGTTAACTGTTTTGTTACAAGAACTAATAGAATTAGTAATACAATCATCTTAGCTACCCTAAGTGTATATGTACAAATTTATATCTTTTTTCTTTTCTCTTCCTTCTTTTATCCTTTTTTGCTATTGATCTTAATAAAGCTCAATGAGGGCTTTATCCTATCTTTTGTAACTATGGGGCCACTCTCCCTACATTGGTATTGTAGGCAGCTAAGTTAGGTAGGAATATTATAGGCAGTCAGGGCTAGGCCCTTGAAGGAGTCAGTGCAGTGGATGGGAACACATTACAACTGTGGATGCAGGAACATTTGTCAAAGACCAGGCCTCAAGGTACAGACAGAATGACGAGGTGTTCATCCTCCCCAAGGGATAAGCAATAAATTGAAGATTATATTAAATTTGGTACCACCTGGTCCAATGAAGTCTAGATAGGCATCAGTCACCCAGGTGAATGACCAGGACCTTCTGACCCATCTCTTCCTAAAAGGGTCTTTGTTCTTTCCATGCACACTTGCTTCACGAGCTGCTTCTCCACTGGATCAATATTACCTAGGCAGGTAATAGTTGTAATCTTAGTGATTGATCACAGTTTTGACACATATTGCACCCACCTCGTGGTTTTGCTCTATAAAACTTCCTCTGTGAAGTAGGGTCTGAGCAACCCACTTTTGGTTCCCTTCCTGTCTCTTAGGAGCTATCTCTCTTAATAAGTTTTTTTTTCCTATTCTTAACCTCCATTGTTCCTTAGAATTCATCCTTCGATTTTGGGGAACACAAACTCAGCATATCTAACCATCTGCCATCTAACATGTTGAGAATTATATTATTTCCCCTATATCATTAGAACTTCGACAACTCTTAGAGATGGACTGAATGCATTTTGCATAAAAGGATGCACATGAATCTTTTCGGGGCCTGGGGCAGAATGTTACACCTTGTAGTTTGAATGGAATAAAAAGGAAAAGAAGAAGGAAGGCTGGCTACTTCTTGCCTGCCCTGCTATGAAAGGTTTATCTTTTGCCATGCCCCTCTGGCATGCTGTCTCACTTTAGAGCCAGCCAACTATGGACTGAAACCTCTACAGACCTGTGAGCTTCTCCTCCAT
Source organism: Dasyprocta punctata (assembly GCA_004363535.1). Lineage (NCBI taxonomy): Eukaryota > Metazoa > Chordata > Mammalia > Rodentia > Dasyproctidae > Dasyprocta > Dasyprocta punctata. Next base: position 9,246 of record RJWM01037279.1, read on the forward strand.
TACATCTCAGAGGGCAGTCCTGCTGGAAGACAATGAGTCCACGCTCTGTGCCCCTCCATTACATCCTGGATGGCGGGGCCACCTGGAAGACAGTGACTTTGACATCCAGGCCTCCTCCACTGTGTCGTGGGAGGTAGGCCAGCTGAAAGAGTGTAAGATTGATGGGAACCTCATGACCCAGGACAACAGCCCAGCACACAGATGCATACACATCCCTGGAGGGTGAAGTAATCAGTGAGGCCAATAATGTGGAAGTGTCTGAAGCAGTAGTGAGAAGACAGCAGTTGCACCCTGGAGAACTCCACTGACAGAAGGCCAGTCCCAGCCCCCACACCCAGAGGCCAAGATCAGCTCCATACCCAGCACATCTCTGGGATGTAACATGGACAATATCACAGAACTGTAAACACCAGAAGAAGGTAGGTTCTTGGGATAGCTATGAAGAATCAACTACATCTGGAGGACATCCCTGAGGAATGGACATCTCCTTTCTTCCTTGAAAGAGGCCTCAATGCTAGTGGTAGAGTTATATATCATGGAAGGTTAGTGGACATCAACACAGAAGACAAAATAAAAATAAAAAGAGAAGGTGGAGAATGGCAAGACACAGAGGTGGGATACAGCTCCAGGCCCCCAGCCCACTCAGGACAGGCCTGGAACTCAACGTGATGGATGAAATTAAAAGTCAAATACTGGAACTTTCTGAAATGATAACAACAGAAGTGAAAAAACAAGTGGAAAAAGCTATAGAGGAAAAATGATCTCCCAGGTACAAAAAGAAATGATGCTTAAAATCAAAGATATTAGAGAAGACACAAATAAAAGAATAGATGATTTATTTCACTTATATCACTGTGACATGACATTTTCAATTTTTATGGGAAAATATCCAGAAGGGGAATAGCTGGGTCAAATGGGACTTCCAATCCTAGTTTTTTGAGGAATCTCCATGCTGATTTCCACAGTGGCCGCACCAGTCTACACTGCCACCAACAGTGGAGAAGGGTTCCTTTTTCTCCACAGCCCCGCCAACATTTGTTATCAGTTGATTTCTTGATGGCAGCCATTCTTTCTGGAGTGAGATGGAATCTCAATGTTGTTTTAATTTGCATTTCTTGAATGACCAGTGATGCTGGGCATTGCTAATTCTCTGTTAGTTCATCAAAGATAATAGTTTGTGTTGTCATTGTTTGTCTCATCATTTTTTATGCCTAGATCTTGTAACTTGAACAACTACTTCTAAGATAACAATATGCAATATATTAACTAGTGTTGATTTTTTGCTGTTTGTTTTTTTGAAATTCTGTATTATTTCTATCCTTTTTTTCTGTTTTGCTTTTTAAAATAAAATAAAAAATAATAGATGAGCTTAGAAAATGAGACAAAAAATGGCCAAGATAGGAGAGAAATGGAACCCATGAATCAGATACAAAAATAGATCCAGGAGATTAAAATCTCCAATGAAAGTATATGCAATAGATTGAACGGAGGAAAGGATAGAATTTCAGATCCTGAAGACAGGGTTGCACTTAGTGATCATGATAATAAAGATATCTTAAAAATAGCAAGAGACCATGAGAAATCAATCCAACAGCTACAAAATGAAGCAAAGAAGAATAACACAAGATTGATTGGGGTCAATGAGAAAGCTGGAGACAGAATAAATGCCTTGAAAATCATAAATATATATGCATATAACATGGGAGCACCCAACTATATAAGACAGTTATTGGTAGGCATGGAAAAATCAAATGAGCAAAAACACAGTTGTAACAGGAGACCTCATTCTCCCATTGTCACAGAGACAAAGATCAACTAGACAGAAAATCAGCAAAGAAATATCAGAGCCAAACCAAACCTGGGAACAAATGGACTTAATAGGCCAAGGTTCCACGCCAACAGCTAGGAAAGATCTGGGGAGCCCAGTGCCAACCCGGAGAAGAAGCCATGCCCCGAGGCCCTGCCACCATCAGGGGAGCATCTGTGAACTACTGCCCCGTGACACTCCACCACTCCAGGAACCCTGGGTTGGAGGAACTCAGAAGCCCAGTCCAATTCTCTGCACTGAGGGACTGGCAGCAGCAAAAGGTTGATTCAGAGAAACATGGGAAAATGTCAAGATGAAGGAGCAAACAAGAACACACAGAACATGCCAGCCCACATAGAACAAATTCAGGAGACACAGACATAGTAGAAATTAGAGATCACACATTTAAAACTGATTGTACTGGTTGGTTAATTTTATATGCTTATGTTTGATGGTCTGGACAGCTATTTTGAAGACAACAAGAGGCATTATGGTAGTCGTTGTTAATTTCCTATTATCTTGTTTTGAAGTCCTGTATCATTTTCACTGTTTTGTTTTTTTGGTTTTATTCCATTTTGTTTTGTTTGATTTTATTATGTCTGATGGTATGGGCAGCTATTTTGAAGATAACAAAGTATAACAAGGTAGCCATTGTCAATTTCCCATTATCTTGTTTTGAAGTCCTGTATTGCTTTCATTGTTTTGTTTTGATTTTTTTCTGTTTTGTTTTGGTTGATTTTATTATGTCTGATGGTATGGGCAGCTATTTTGAAGATAACAAGAAGCATTATGGTAGCCATTGTTGATTTCTTATTATCTTGTTTTGAAGTCCTGTATCACTTCCATTGTTTTGTTTTGATTGACTTTATTCTGTTTTATTCTCTTTTTAAAATTTCATTTATTTTATTTTTTTGAGACAGGGTTTCACTGTGCAGTTCAGGCTGGCCTTGAGCTCACTTTGTAGCCCAGGCTGGTCTCGAACTTGCAATGCTCCTCCTGCCTCAGTTTCCCAAGTGCTGGGGTTACAGGCATGCACCACTATGCCTATCATTTTATTCTGTTTAAAATAAATGAATAAAAAACCCTTTTCTCCTTTAACTTGGGAGTATCAGGTATTTTTGTCCCAGCAATGAAGCAAACAAACAAAAAAACCTAAGACAGACACTGAGGATGTGAATGGACATGTTGGTCTTTTTTTCATGATTCTGGGGGTGGAATAGCCAGTCTTTCACCGTGAATCATGATGTTAGCTGTGGGGTTTTCAGAGAGCTCTTTTATCAGATGGGGAAAGTTCCCTACTACTAGTAGTTTGTTGAATATTTTTCCCATGAAAGGATATTGGGATTCTTTTGAAGCACTTTTTCTCCATCCATTGAGATGATGATGTGATTTTTAGTTTATTCTACCGGTGTGATGTATTACCTTAATTGATTTTCACATACTCACCTAATCTTGTGTTTACAGTGGGATAAATCCCACTGGGTCATGGTATATTACTGTTTTTATTTGTTGCTGGCTTCCAGCTGCTAGTATGTTGTTGAGATGTTTGCATCTGTGTCCCTGAGAGATTTTAGTCTGCGCCTTTCTTTCCTTGTGTCTTTGCATACTTTTGGTATTTAGTACTACTGGTCTTATGAAAGGTTGCATATTTTTAAAAATCATACCCAATTTATCACTTAAGGAAATACTTTGAATTTGTTCTAATGATCAGTGTGAAATTCACCAGCCTCATGGGTGCCAGCATCTTCAGTTGTGAGGACCAGGGCAGCAGACAGCTGGAGATCCCCACCGCTGCGTGAAGAGACAGTGATCAATCAGCCTGCAGCTGTGACTTCTGTCGGCGCAAGCACCACAAAGCCGAGGTGCTGTCCCCCCAGTGCTGCTCAGCCCACATGTTGCTTGTCTTCTTCCTGTTTGGGCAGGCCCACATGGACATGCTTTCAGACACCTCTCCTAGCCAAGCGTCCCAGGAACAAACTGCGGTGGCAGCCTCAGAGTTAGTGATGATGAATGAAAGAAACAAGGGGCCAAGATGCAGCTGAGGAGGGGACAAGGCAGATGGGAGCTGCTTCTGCCAGGCCATCCCGTCCCGTCCCTGGGCTTCTGATCTCCTCAATCTCACCGGCCTGGTCCTCATTTTTACCCAGATCTCCTGGGACCAATGAGCTGAACTGGGGCTTCTGAGCAGGTGGGGAGCTGGACACATAGACTCTGACCTCTGAGTCTGTTCCTGGCTTGGAAAGCTGGATAAACCTGTGCTGATGAATGAATTTATAATACAAAGCCTCTGGCTCTGCAAGCTGATGCAGGAGCCCTGGGAAATCATTCTGTGTGAAGTTTTGATCAAAGCTGCCTCAGATCCTCCTGGAGCAGGAAGGGGCAGAAAGTAACAAAGGCAATGAGAGCTGGAGAAGGGAAGGGGCTGCCTTACCTCTAGGATACGAACCCGCACCTACTATGTGCAAGACTGTGGGACACTGAGAAGAATCAGAACTTAACCCTGCCCTAAAACTTCTCAGAGCCATTGAGTCCCATGAAGTACCCAGGTGAGGCAGGCTGGAAGCCAGGTAGCACATTTGACCGTCCTCAGGACTGGGGAGGATGCCAAGGTCTCAGGTGCAGCAGTGGGAGGGTGCAGGACTCTTCAAGTTCCCTGAGTTCTGATCTGAGGTGTGCAGCATGCTCATCTAACTTTCCTCCTTCAGGGCCTCACTCTCACCCCCAAACCCACTCTCGTGGGCCCTGTCCATGACATCCCTGTGGTTGTGGGGCAGGCGATTAGGTTGTAGCAGACTGGCTGGGGAAGTGTGTGTGACCTGTTAATTACAAAGTCCCAGGACGCATGCACAGAACAGTTCCCAAAGCCCTGCATGTGAAACCAGTCAGGGAGTACTGCCTTTAATTCTCTTGAGAACTCAAGGACATTTCCAATAGGATGGCCTAGACCTGAGGTCAGGCTGAGGAGGGGGAGATACAAGAGGACAGGGGCTGCTGAGCTCAGTGCTACTGTATTCTATCTTTCACAGTAGTCTGCTCTCATGCTGTAGAGTGTACTTTTTCCTGTTTTTACTTGAGCCAGATTTGATCTGCACAGTCTATTTCCTACTTTTAATGTGTGTAAAACTTCATTACCTTTTGTGCTTGTTTCATCCAGTTCTTTGCTCAAGACAAGAAGAACCTAGAAACCACTTCTGGAAGAAGAGCCCCAGAACTCCAGAACCTGGCAGGAGTCCTAGGGCCTTGGTACCTAAGGACCTTCAAGGAGCCCCCCTTTTCCATCCTCACTGGAGCTCTGTCCTTCCTGCCTCTGCTCATCTGCTGTGAAGCAGGAGGGGAAGTGACGCCTGCTCCACACAACTCCATGGAGCTTGAGTCCCTGTTGGGGACCCTCTCTTGTGAGGTCCTCCTCCCTGTGGTCTTGGCTCTGGGAGACCCCTCCAGGCCCCGCCTGCCCAGGGAAGCAGCTGTCACCATGGGTCCCTACCAGGTCCTCTGCAGGGTTGATGGAGTGGTCGTGGACCCCAGGCTGAATGGTACGGATATGGCCAGTGTGTCCACACCACCCTGTGGCCAGGCTTGAATCCAGCCCCAGACAGAGCACCCCTCCCCCTTTCAGACAGGAAGACCAAAGGGAGATGAAAGTGGCCTAGGGCCCTGGGCAGGGAGTGAGTGGGGCCTGAGCTCAGGTGTGGGCAGGAAATGGGCAGAGCCCGAGCCGAGGTTCCAGCAGGTGTGGGCAGGGACACAGTCCTTTGGGGAAGTCAGCCTAGGACAGGCTCAGGGCAGGCTGACCCCAGGCAGGTTATGACTTTCACATGATAGATTTCTGGATGTGATTTGGTGGGAGTGATGAGAAAAATAATTCCAGTTACCATGTGACTACATTTGTTAAAAAGTTGATTTGGTGCAAGTAAGGTTGGCAGCAGAAGCGTCTCTGTGAGGAGAAGCTATCGTCAGCCATGTTATAAGTAAACCTCATTGATGTGTTAGAATGATAAGGACTACACCAAACTCCTGCACTTGGTCCAAGACAACTTTCTTTTGGCCTCATTGGGGCTTGAATCCAGAGCCTGACACATGCTGGGCAGTTGTCCTAGCCCAGAGCAGTCTCCAGGCTGAGCAGATGGTTTCAGATTAGCGGCTGGGCAGTTGCAAGCTGTGCAGTTCAAGGGACTGTCCTGTAGGGGCCAACCTGGACCCCCGTAGAGTGCTTGCCTGCCTGCCTTGTGTGAGGACCTGCTATTTCTGAAAGCACCGAGTTCTTAAGATCTTGTGACCACTGAATACTGTACCCTAAGGTAGGAGCTGGGGCAGCATGAAGGCCTTGGTTTGCAATTTCCAAACATGCCCCCCAGCCCAGGATGTCCTCTCTGCCCTGGTGACCTGTTCTGTGGCTTTGCCTGCCTCCAGCAGTCTGGGAGAATGAGGGGAGGTGTGTGACCTGCTTGGAGGCACAGGTCAGGGACCAGGAAGGGGACTGGGTTCCCTCATGCCCAGATGCACCCACACTGGTCCCAGTCAGAGCTCATTGGTGCACAGTGGGATTCTGGGGAGGAACCAGGTGTAGGGTCAGGGGTCTACAGACAGGGAAAAAATAGAAGAGGGGCCTCATTAGGTCTTCTAGCTAATCCTGACTAGAAGGAGTTAAAACAAACTTTCCTAGAAAGATTCCCTGGGGATGGGGTAGAAAAAGAGAGAAAAACTAGATAAAGAAAGGCACCAAATGGCCTCGGGACTTGGATCAGGAGACTAGAAAAAGTTAATAGGCAGGACACAGAAAGCCAAGTACACAAATGACAAGCCACCCCCACCCCCACCTCCAATAAAATACAGGAGAAATGAAGGGGGATGATAACTAACTTTAAGGTAGTTTGTACTCACACCTGTGCATTAACGTGTGTGTGTGTGTGTGTGTGTGTGTGTATTCACTCTAGAGTCACCATATTATTCACTCTGATGTCATTATAGAATACAACAGATATTCACACACCCCCCTCCAAACTCTAAGCTAACCATGAATAAGGCACCCCCCTGCCAACTGGCTGCCCACCCCAAAGATAAAGCCTTGCAGGGTAGGTCAAGGACAAGTAGACAGAAAGAAGCTGCATATAGACCCCTGGAAGAAACGGTGTTAGGCAGAGGGGCCTGGAAGCCAATCTAGTTATGGTAAGTTTGGGTGTGTGTGGGATTTTGACTCACCCCCCTATAAAAGCACCTGAGGGATTTGCAGACTGAAAGGGAAGAGAACGAGAAGTTACCAAGAAGCAAGCCCTCCCTGCCATGAGCAGGACACAGAGGAGAGAGTCAGATGCCAGCCCCTTTCAGCATGTGGGCTGGCAAACAAGAAGAGCCAACACCTCCCCCTACTGCTGTAAGTGACCAGCTGATCCAGAGAAACACAGGCTTCGATGATAGCTATTGAAGTAAAATACAATTTAATGTTTGCGGTGTTTAGTGTTTCACTGAGTTTGCAGGTCTAAAGCTAGTAGTCTGATAATCTATTCAGAAGATAACAATAAGCAATGTAGCAACTATGGGGGATCTCCTTCTGAAGATGGCAGCCATTGTTAATTCCTTATTATCTTGGTTTCTTTTTCTTTTTTTTCTTTCTTTTTTTTTTTCTTTTTGTACTGGGGATTGAACTCACGACCTCGCGCTTACCAGGCAGGTGCTTATGCCACTGAACTAAATCCCTTGCCCTCCAATTATCTTGTTCTGAAGTCCTGTATAATTTTCATTGTTTTGTTGGGTTGGGTTTTATTCTGTTTTGTCTTGTTTGATTTTATTATATCTGGTGGCATGGGCAGCTATTTCAAAGATAACAAGATATATTATGATAGCCATTTTAGATGTACTATTATCTTGTTTTGAAGTACTTTATTGTATTCATTGTTGTTGCTTTTTAAAACTTTTTTTTTACTTTAAAGAGAATAAAACAAAACAAAACAGAACAAAGTAAATGAGAACAGAACAATGCAAGCAACACAGGACTTCACAATAAGACAACAGGAAATCATCAGTGCCTACCATAATGTCTCTTGTTTTGTTTGAAATAGTTGTCCACACTTTCACACACAATACAATCAAAGAAAGCAAAATAGTATAAAACCAATAAAAATAAAGAATGAAAGCATTATGGGACTTCAAAACAAGACAATAGGAAATCATCAATGGCTACCATAATGTCTCTTGTTCTCTTCAAAATAGCTGTCCATACCCTCATACACAATGAAATCAAATAATAGAAAACAGACTAAAATCAATCAAAACAAG
>RJWM01037280.1:0-17267 GCA_004363535.1 Dasyprocta punctata
AAGTTTTGTAGCTTTGCAAGTCACATTCACATATGAAGATCTGTAAAATACTACTTTTTTAAGGTTAAGGGTATAACAAATTAGTGATCCACTAAACATTTGTTGAGTTCATGAATGATAGATAATTAAGCAGAAATAGCTAGATAGATCAATAAATACCCATTTAGCCAATGAATAAATAAATATGTAAGCCAATCTGCCCACTTTAAATATCTGGTCTCTTTTAATTGGTTGCCTAGCAATCTAAACATGTGCCTAAAACACATTTTCCCTGTCAGGTACATAAGGTCTATTTAGACATATGGTTCTTCATGGCTGGTAGTTTAACTGCAACATGTAGAACAGAACATCTCCAGGGGAGCCAAGACTGGAGAAAGCTCCAGCCTGATCACTTAAAACACCGGAAAAATCCCTTCCGTCCTGGAGCAGAGGCTGGCAAATAGTGTATCAGTGCCCTTGCCACCATCAAAAACATGATACAATGGCCAAGCAAGACTTCAAAACACAGAGGTGATCAAATTTCTTAAATTGCAAAATTCTGAGAGTTTTTAATGTGCTAAAGTGCACTGAGACTCCCCAAGCAGAGGAATTGAGTCTATGGAATTTACTAAATCCATTGCAGCATGGACACCTTTTTGTTTGAAGCATCCTGTAGGACTCTTATCCAAGAAATCCACACGGGCAAATGTTGTAGAGAAAGGGAAAAGAATTACTAAAAAAATTACCTATTAACACAAACTGGGAGTGCCAAAAGAGGGAAACCTGGGAGGTTTACTCTTGTCCAGATTACATCTCTGGTTTCAAGTACAGCTGAATTCTAGAGCTCAGATATGGTCCTTGCGATTCCAATCTTGTCCCCTCTCTGTCTTTCAGCATCTCCACCTATCCTGTGGGTGTTGTTCTCAGATTTCATGGGGGAGCCCTGACCACTGCAAGATCACATCCATGCAGGCTCAAGCACAGAGAAATAAGTGCCTCTTTTGCCCTGTTCAAGCAAAAACCCTAAGGTTCCTCTAATTGAGCCTAATTCGTTTGTCTTAATTGTGCCTACCCCTGTCCCAAATCACTGTGTCCAGAGGATCAAAACTCTCGGAGTGGCTAAACTAAGTCAGGCCTTCCACCACTACAACTCAGAACAAAAGTAATACCTTCCCAAAGCAAAGAGGTTAGGAGTAGAGCATAAGGTGAGCCTCTAGGGTGAAATTAGGGTAATTTAATAAAAAGAAGGGAAAATGGCTGTTGGGAGGCTGAAATGACAAATCTCTAGTCAAAAAAATTGATTTACCTGAGTTCTACAATGCAAGCCATTTTCTGAGTGGTTTGAGTAATGTCCTCTCTGTAGTAAAAAGTTGATTTTAAAATTCTAAGGTAAAAGAGCACCTGAGAAGGATTTCAGATTCCAGGTCTGTCCAAACCCTGACCCAACTAATAAGTCTTGTTTTTTGCTCTTTATTCACCTTTGTCACTCCCTTGACTGTAGTTATAAACTGGATGGCAGAATGCCATCTACCCCACATTTTTTCCAATGAATACCAATCTCTATTCCCCAAAACTAAAGAATACGTAAGAGCCAAACATTAGCTACACGAGTCAGCTTCCTGCTGCTATAATAAAATACCCAAAGCAGATTTATTTAGCTTTAGAAGTTGGAAGTCCAACAGCATTGCATAGGCTTTGGCAAGGGTCCCTTTGCCTGCTTTATTGTGGGGTTACATTTCCATTTTTATGAGTGTGATCTTTCTCCAGTTCCTTAGAAAGCCACCAGGGTTTAACCATGGAGAATCCACCCAAGTAACCTAATCTCGTCACTGCCCACAGGTGTCTACTTCTAATCACCACAGTCAGGGCAAGTCTCTAAGCCCTAATGCCATTCACATAAGACACTGAAGGTTAAACAGGGTCACAAACCATATTCAACCCACAGCATATGCACATTTCCTTCTTGGATAATCCTAAATCTCTCAGTCTCATAATCTACATAAGGAGCATTCTGATTTTGTCACAGCTATTTCTCTATTGTTCACTATTTTACATTTTATCACTGCATTGAAAAACTTAAAATAACAAAGTATCATGTAACAAAAGAGGTAAATATTCATTGGCCATAGGAGAAAATCTCTAAGTTTGCCATAGTAGAAAATCTCTAAGTTACATATATATGTGTAACTATGAAACACTTGAAATATGGCTGGTTAGGACTGAAATGTTCTCTGAACATAAAATATTTCATGCATGTCAAAGACAATAAAAAGAATGCAAAATCTCTCATTAATAATTTTTATACTGAGTATATGAGAAACGATAGTATACTTTCAAGATCTCTGATTAAAAACCAAACATATTACTAAAATTAATTTCACCTGTTTCTCTTTACATGTGTGTGAACTCCTACTGAGGATTGAACCCAGGGCCTCAGGTACACTGAGCTGTCCACCACTGAGCTACACCCCATAGCTATCTTTTTACCTTTCTTAAAATGCGACTCCTACAGAGAAGCTAACATTGAGCTAGGCATAGTGGAGCACATCCATAATCCCAGCACTTGGGAGGCTGAGGCAGGAGAAGCTGGGAGAATTCAAGCCAGCCTGAGCTACATAGTGATTTTAAGGCCAGCCTATATACTGAGACCCTGACTCAAAAAAAAAGAGAGAAAGAAAAGTTAAAATCATTCTATATCTAATGGGTGGTGCTGTTCCAGGTAATCTCTAAGAGTAGCAAATAAGAAAACAGAAACATGAGCACTTCGCAGATATGGAAGTAACACCAGAAGAAATAGATAAAAGAGTTAATTAAATGTTGATTGCTTTTAGGACACAGTACTGACAATTTCCATGTTGTCACGTCAATACAACCTAAATCCTCTTTTAACTATGTTCATTCATCACATTAATTTTTTAAATTTAGGCAGCAACAAAATAATGAAGCATTTCAGAAGGAATTTATTGAGACATTTTGTAGTGGAGGTGGGCATTTGTTTATAAATGCTTTCATTATTTTTAAAGCTCAATACCTGTGCTTCTTAACCGAAGGAAGTTTTAATAAAAAGTATGTATGCCTGGGAGCCAGCCTAGGTTTTATGTTATTTTTTCCCAAAGATTCAAAGTGATTCTGTCCCTCAAAGCTAGTTAACTACCTCTAGTCTGTGGCATAGAACTATGGGACATGGTGTTAAAGTGTCCTGACAGAGCACAGACTATTTCTTCAGGAAAACCTTGGCCCACCCAATACATGTTCTGTGGGTGGCAGATCCACTTTTCTTTGAAGGCAGGGCCATCTTAAAATCAGAAGTGTCTTTATTAGACTCCTTAGCCTGACCCTCAAGAACACATGACTGGTTTGTGTAGGTATTTTTTCTTTTTTGGTTTGTTTGGTTTGTTTATAGTTTGTTTGTTTGTTTGTTTGTTTGTTTTCTTTTTGAGACAGGGTTTCACTATGCAGAGGGTGGCCTTGAACTCACTTTTTATCCCAGGCTGGCCTCAAATTTGCAGCAATCCTCCTTCCTCAGCCTCCTGAGTGCTAGGATTACAGGCATGAGCCACCATACCCGGCCTAAGAACACACAACTGTTAAACAGTTATGATTGGGACCAGGGATACAGCTCAGCGACACAGTGCCTGCCTGGCAAGCATTAGGTCCTGAGTTTGATTCCTGATACCAAAAAAATTTTCAAATAAAAGACAGATAAGCAGTTGAGGCTTAGTGGTTGCTGTCTTTACAGAATAGCAACCAGGCAAGCATGTATTTGTCAAGGTATTATCACAAATGCCCCACCACTCAGCACATAAATATAAGCCCAGTTTGGGGAGAATTTTATGGGCAATTTCCTGAAGCATACACAATCCAGACATTTCTGCAGACCAGTGTTCCTCAAAATATGGTCCAAAAACTATCACCGTAAGTTTCTAGGGTTCCCATATAGAATATAGATTTATTTCTTCTAAGCCCAAGATTGGGTTGCACGTACCTGTCCCTTTACAGTTAACCAAGGTCTGATGACTCACTTTGACCAATAAAATGGACTTGGGAAGCAACATGCATGTTTTCCAGGTGGAAGCCATAGAACCAGTATGCAATTTTGCCCAGGTTTTTTTCTTGTCTTGGCAATCATGGAAGCCTGGAGATAAAGCATTCCCTAGCTAGACTGTTCAGTACAGAAGCCAGGAACAGGGACGCCTCTGTTTCCATCCCCACCCCACTTACCCAACTGGTCTGCAACAGTTCTGCAACATAAACAGGAAGTAAATCTTTGCTGAGTTAAGCCCCTGAGACTTTGGAGTTGTTTGTTTCAATAGCAGAACTTGAGTTGTCCTCGCTAATAGATAAAGGTGGGAGGGTGGACAGTTCTTATTTCTCAGGTGGATCTTATGCACACTGAAGTCTGAGGACTACTACTATGATCTTCGCTTGGCTGAAAGCTAAATAAACTGAATTGTTGTCTGGGGTGCACAGCTGACCCTATAGAAATGCTTCTGCTCTTGGTGCTGTCTCACTGACCTTTCGGGAAGTACTAGTACACAGAAAAGCCCAAATGTTGAATTTCTTGACTATCTCATTGAAGACTCTTGTCCCTCAGATACAGTATGCTCACAGTGAAGGACCAAAAGGAGGAAATCTCTCTGGTGACAATAATAAGTTTTGGCTTCTCCTGAGTCACTAATGTGTTTCTAATCTAATGGTTACCAAAATGCATTTATCCTAGAAAGAGCCTCCATAGCAAATGAATTGCCCTCCTCTAAGAATATGCTGGACTTCATAGCGTTCATTTGTGTGTCAATTTCATGCTTTTGTTTTATTCTTCGGAACCTATATCCCCTCCTCCAACAATTTTTCTGGCATGCTAATTTTTATTTTATTTTGAATTATGCATTTTTGCAAGCTGCCTTAATTCTTTTCAGGAAAAGAGGACACACATGGAAATATATTTGAAGGCATTTAGACATAAATAACAGCCCTTATTTCCAGAGCCACAGTAATGAACCTCACCTTGCTTTTTTAATGATGCAAGAAAGAGAGGAAAGAAAAAAAAAGAGTGAGGAGAGGGTTGGGAGGCTGTGAGGCCATGAACACTACATATTATTTGAATTCTGGCTCCAACTTAATAGGCAGCCAAGGAAGGCACCTTTGTCTTTAAGATAAATGTTATAAATTGCACATAATGAAATAAGATCTTATTTTCCCACCTTTTGGTTTCTTATTTTTAAGATATACAGTCCTGTGTCAACCAAAATATCTAGACTTATAACACACAATTCTATTCAGCTTGTAGAACAAATTCACTGGCCCAGTCGATTTTTATTTTAATTATTTGTATAGAGTAGAAATGAATGCCCTGATTTATTACTGAGTTGGACTCCAATGGCAATATTATTATAGTTGCAACAGATGAATAAACCAATATATTTCTTAGAGCCATAAAACAACCAGCTACATGTCAGAGAAAATTGTTCTCCAAAACAACTGCAAAAAAGAGAGAAAAGAAAAGAAAAAATCAAGGGAAATAGTGGCCTCCTTAGGCTCCCAACACCATACCAAAGAAAACACGACTCCTGCAGACCAGGAAAAACTCATTTCGACAAACTTATTTTCCATCTAGTCACCGAAATTAAAAGTTCCCTGAAATAATTTGCAATATTGTCTCTGGCACTGACATGTTTATTCCATTTGAATGTGCTTTAAAAAAAAAAATCAGTAGCCCCAGAAGATCACTGTTGTGCCATAACCCAAAGGGTGTTGTGACAGTGTAGACCTCAGCAGCAAGCCACAGGATTAAGTTGATCAGAACTGTGGCCGGTGATGACATTTTAATGCCTTGTCAGAAAAGAACAGTTCTTTGCAATTTGCTTTGAAGAGTGAATGAGGAAGGAGGGGCAAAAAGGGGAGGATGGGTTTTGCGTCCCATCTTTGCTTATCTGTGGCATGCATGCTACCCCTGCGTAGGCTGAGCACAATGAGAAGCGGACTGCAGAGGATGGGCGAAAGTCAAGGGCAGCTCAAAAGGCCTCTCGAGGAAAGCTTTGCTGGATTAGGTGAACCCAGCTTGTCTCCAGTCGAAAGGTAACCAGGGGGCTTAGTGCTCTACTCTCCACTGAGATGCTGGTGATGATATTGTGGCCTGTTCTCTATTTGTCTCAATTTCAAATCATGCCTCTAACTGAGCCACACACCTCAAACCATGCAGAAATACCCTGAGAATGTGAGGTGTATGTTTTCAAGAAATGTTTAACAGTTAAGACCTCAGGCTCTAGAATCAAAACAATCTGAATGAAATTCTGATTCTACACATTCCTTGCAGTGTGTCATTGGGCAAGCCCCCTGACCATTTTGAGTTGCATTTTTCTCCTCTACTGAGTGAAAATACTGATGCCAATGGAAGAAACTGTGCTTGAGAGAACCCTTTACCACACACAGTACACAGGGTCTGGCTCCCGGGAACCACAGCTGCAGCTCCCGTTGGTCATTTCCTATAAACTCAGCCACTTTTCAATTGCACATGTCACCATTCACACCCATGGCTAATTCCAAAGTTTCTCATCAAGTGTGGGCCTGTTCATACGAGACCTCACTAACGGTGCTTGTAGTTACTTGGAATGGCCTATTTGAAAGTCTGTCTTTCATAGTGAGTATTACAGAATCTTAATCCAGAAAAGAAAAACACTAAGCCAGGAAACATGGAATGTAAATGGTAAAGGCCTAAAAATATTAGCAAGTCCACATCATTCCACAGAGTTGTCAAACATCCAGGTGTTTTCCCTTATAGGCAGCAAAATGTAAAAATAACAACAAAAGCCATAACCGCTAAAATTTGCAGGGAACTTGCTACATCCCAGGCACCATAATAAGCCCATTCAATGCAATAGGCTCACTTAAACCTCACAACAACTCTATATGGCAGTTATTAGACACATCTCCATTGTATAGAAGAAGAAAGTGGCTCAAAGAGATCAAGCAACTTGCCCAAATTAAAAAGAATCTACTGGGTCAGTGGCTCAAGCACTTGACTGGTAAGCACAACGTCATGAGTTCAATCCCCAGTATCAAAAAAAAGAAAAAAAAGAATCTATCGAACAAGAATTCAAACCCAACTCAGACTAATTCTACAATCTATAGCCCTTGGAAAAATCTGAGATGTTGGTCATCACATTCTAGTCCTTCTTCTTGGGTTCTCCTTACTCCTGCTGTTATTGAGAGTTAAATACAACACTTCTTGCGTCTAATATTGGCAGAATTCCACTTTAACACATACATTCTAATGGCATTGTCACTTTGTTAAGGAATGACTCCTATCAGGGGAACTTTTGGCTTTCAAGGAACAAATTCTCTGTCAGAAAGAATTCAACACATACACTGTCCAGACACTGCAGTAATGGACCAAGATGTTAAAAAGATAGTCTTTGCACTCAAGAATTCTCCCCTTTAAAAGCAAATACACAAGGCTATGGATTTGGTCAGTAGTAGAGTACTTGACAAGCATGTACAAGAGGTTCCATTCCCAGCATTGGGGAAAAAAAAAAAAGATAAAAAAATGAGCAGAAAGGAAAGGAAAGGGGGCAAGGAAGGGAAGGGAAAGGGAAAAGGAAAGGGAAAGGGAAAGGCAAATACAAAAATGAAAAAGTCTCACATTTACAAATTACCCCCATCTTAGAGAAAAATATACAATAAGGATCAGAGTACAGACCCTTTCTTCTGAATGAAAATCTCTCTTTGGCACAAGTAATTAGTTTTATAGTTAGAAAGCTTCCTCCAGCCCATCCAGCCTGAAGACCTTATCTAGCTCAAACTAGACAATGACCAAAGATGATCAAATGATCACAAATACATGATTTAAACTTCTCTCCCTGCAAAAGAACAGCATTCTTATTTATTTACTCCTTATTCAAAAAAAAAAAGATTTCATTTCTAAGTCTAAAAGAATTCATAGTTTCTGCGGGCTTGGAGTCAGGGACAACACTCCCCCCTCCCCCGACCCCCCGTGAGCAACCTGCTGTTTCGGAGGTCTGGCTGGATTGATAGCAACCAAGGAACATCAACCAACTTTTGTTTTGTTGATTTGGCCAGGCCTCTAGTCAGCAACCCAAGCATCTCTTTACAGCAGGCAATGTAGCAAGTATGGGGGATTCTCTTCTGCCTTGTCTTTTAGTATTAATAAAATATAAAAAAAAAAAAAAAGAAACAATAAAAGAATTCATAGTTTCTTTGGTCCATTGTTCTGATTTAAAGCAATTCATCACAGAGCGATAACACACCAATGATGTGTTGCACTAATACACCCTTACACTGGTAATGCTCTAATGATCTGGCAGGCCCCTAAATCACCAGAAACCTGTCACTCCCCTGATGTGTTACTCAGAGATATGGCTCTGATCGGAGGAAGACATTCAAGAACTCAACAATGGGAGAATTATATTTTTTGACTTCAGAATTTCTTGGCTATAAATAATAACCTCTTTCATAGAAAACAGAAAACTCAACCTGAAATCAAGAGAAGCAGAAAAATTTCTTAGACTTTGGTATATGCCAGACATACGAAGATAAGCATATGTAATATGTTAGTGGAGGCTTTGGCCATGTAATAGAGGAGGTCACTGATAAGAAAATGATTTCTGAGGTATCCGTAGGGTTGCTGAATTTGTTTCTGAAAGGTAATCAGTCCAGTGTTTACAGATCCGTTTATCACTGATGTGGATTTCATCAGTACCTTAAATAAAGTGCTAAAACCTGAGTCAAGAGAAGAATGACAGAGTATGAGAAAGGTACCCTTTTCAGTACTGTTGGCAGGAGAGTAAACTGGTACAACCTTTCAGAAGGTGAATTGAAATATTTATCAAAATTTAAAGCACATATACACTGGTCCTCAGAATTTCATTTCTAAAAATTTACGCAGAAGATACACTGTATTCACACACATTCCAAAAGTTATAAATGTGTGGAGACATTTTCTGCAGCAATAGTTGTGACTGAAGGAAAAAAGGAAGGAAACAACCTAAATATCCATCAATAATGGAAAGCTTAATACAGCAGTATGAATTCACTCTGTGAAGTTTACAAGGCCCTTAAAATTATGATGTAGATCAATAGCTTTGAAAGTATTACAGAGAATTTTAGACCTGTGATTTTCAAATTTCTAGGTGCACCAGAATCACTAGGGGAGTTAATAAAGAATACAGAAACCAGGACTTACTGAAGTAGAGTCATGCCTGGGCCTCTGTATTGTCGTCAAGTCAACCAAGTAGTTGTAATATACACTAACATCTGAAAGTAATTTTTCTAGAATGGCTTGGAGAGGGATCAGAGGCCCTTAGCCTTTGTTTTGGCCTCAACGTGTGCGTGTGTGTGTGTGTGTGTGTGTGTGTGTGTGTCTTTACTTATGGCTCTGCAAAATAGTTCTTACAAGACTGAACTGCTTTAAACTCGTTTGAAAATCATTGATGTAGACAGATAACTAACACTGAGCTCTTAGACTCTGCCTTACAGTCATTCTCGTTCAACCCTTATGGCAACACAATGAAGTAGGTCATGCTATTATTTCTCATTTGGCAGTTAAATAAGTTGAGGTACAAAGGAGATAAGTAAATCTCAGAAGATCAACACAGCTAGTAATTCTGGAGCTGAGTTATGAACATAAGCAGTGTGATTTCTCTGCTTTCTGACTTCATTGTGTATGTAAACTTACGTATTTGTTGACTGGGAAATAGGTCCACAATATACCAGTCTTTTTAAAGGGCAGACTAATAAATGGCATATGCAATTGGATACCATTTTATTACCTATTTGTGGAAAGAGATGGATGTATTATTTCTGTGAATATGAAAAAAATGAAGCTATACAAAATATCATCAAAGAGGGTAAGCCAGCTGGAAAATATGTTCCAGAGATTCTGAATATGGCATGTTCTGTTGCCCTAGGCACAGTCATACATGTGTGGATGGCTCTTTGTTGCTCATGTGGACTACAGCCATTTGTGGGTGGCCAGCTCACATTTCTGAGACTGAGATTCCTGAGACTAAGGGTACCACTGAGGAAGGTGATCCTATGTGAGCCCCATATTTCCTTACATTCTAGGAGACCACTCAGTGGCAGTCACTTAGCATTTGATCCATCAGCAATTGCTGAATTAGTAAATGAATATTATAAACACAGTAAGCCCTCAACTTAGGAAGATTCAAGCTGAGAACTTTCACATGTGGACTATCTAAGACTTACTGTATTAGTCAGGGTTTTACTAGAGAAAACAGATATAACACAAACTATGCAAATGTATAAGAACTTACAAGATAGGCTTATGATGGTCAGCCAGAGAGTCGGATGAGGAAGCGTGCAAAGGGTTTCTGCACCCCAGAGGCCAAATGATTTAATCTAAAGTCTGGAGTTTACCCCAGTGTCCTGTGCAAGTCCGCACCAGCAGGCTGATGGGTCTGCGACAGAAGTTCAAAAGGTCTAGGCTGGAAGGCTGGAGAGTCTATGCCAGAAAGCTGAAGAGTCTACACTGGAAGCCAGGAGATGATGTCCAAACCAAAGGCAAAGACTGGATCTTCTCCAAAGAATGGAATTTATTTATCTTTCCTCCTTACCTTTTATACCATCCTGGTGATGAGCCACCCTAGGGTGGGTCTTCTACACCTTAGGGTGTAGAGTTGTTAAATCCACTTAGTTAAGTTTTTAAATGTCTCAAGTTGACACAATCAATCAACTGCTACACTCACTTTGTCAGATTACAAGCAAATACAACTTTCAAATGGAGCTCATTCCCAAATTAGGGACTTACCGTGTAGAATGTTTTCATTAATAGTTATGTGTCTGTGTTGGGAAGAATTTTCAATCACAAGCTCAACATCAGCACAATTACAGTTTTCCTGTCTTTTCTTAAATCATTTAGATAAATCAACTTAAATGTCGTGTTTTAGAAACTAGAGCCAGCTTCTGAGTTAGGCAAGGGGTAACATCGAAAAAACCACAGATAGTGTTGGGAGCCGTTGAAGCTGGTAATTGACCACACATGCAAGGCTGGGGCATGGCCTTCCCAAGAACAAAGAGTGCCCAGGGCGAGCCACATGAAGAAGCTGCTTCAGCCCAGAGAACACCTAGCCCCAAAATAATCTGAACAGTGGATTCCTAGGACAACAGGTTGTCATGTGACATTAAGTTGCTAAAAGGTATAAACGCCCCTGCAGTGAGGGGCCAGTACCTTCTCTCCCATCAGAAGAGTAAGGGCTCCACCTGACCCCAGCTTTGTCTCTTCTTTATTTTCTCATCCTCTCACAGTCCTTCACCCCAAATACCTCAAGAGCCGCATGGGTCGAAGCAAAATGGTTCTCCTATCTTCACGGAATTCACAAGTTATTGGAATAAGAAGATTACATCTAAAGGAAAATTACAAAACACAAGAGTGTACAAATCACATGTTAGAATACATGTCAAGAAAGAGACAGGGCTCCAATTAAGTTCTGTAAAAATAATTTGTATTGGCCAACAATAAAAATCGATTTTCCACCTGTAATATTTAGATTGATAGTTCTCCACCATTAAGTTATGGAATATCCAAGCATGAGCTTGGATAGGCTCATGATACAATGCTGTACTACCAATGCCTGTTTGTAATTCTTCTAGACTCTGATATATGTGAAGAAACTGTTGTTATGTCTGACTCATTAGTCCAATACCTAGTACATTCTAGATGCTAAATAAAGTGATACAACTGAATTCTGCCCAATGTGGCATTTTTCTGAATAGGGGTAAAATTGAAAACTAAACATAGTTGCAGCAGCATCTGCCTGATGGACAGTTTAATTGAGCAAGAGGAAAACATACAGAATGTTAAAACCATCCACAAACAAAAGCGAAGAGTTTGGACTTGTGTGCACACCCAGTCAAGGCTGTCGGCCACTCTACTCAGTAGCAGGACAATGTTGAACAGTGACCACTAGCTGCTTTATAAACACTGGGAGACATGGTTACACTGTGGTAATAATTGCATTGTAATTACTCCTAATTTGTTTAAATGTTGTTTTTAGTCTCCTAATCACTCCAAGAGGGCTGCCAAAATTCTAATATTTCGAAGTGTGGCATGAATTCACAAAGTCTGGGAGCCGCTCCTTTAAATCCTTTCCTACACCATATTCCGTTTCATATTTTAGCTTTGCCCTTAGGAAACACCACTTTAATAAAAAGTAAAAGCATTCATGGGCTATGGAATCTTGGGATTACCTAGAATTGTTTTTCTTTTCAGAGACTGCTTCTTTCAATGTTGCCCAGGATGTCCTCAAAGTTCTGGGCTCAAGTGATTCCCCTGCCTCAAGTCTACCAAATAGCTGGGGCCACCAGTACATGCGTGGCCATACTGATTTTTAAAAGGTAGTTTTTAAATAATCCTTTATTTTGAAATAGCTTAAAACTTACAAGAAATCACAAAATAGTAAAATGTTCCCAAGTACACTTCACTAAGCTTCCCCCAATGACAACATTTTACTGTTACTATTTTATATTGCCAAGACCAGAAAACTGACATGAATTATACTATTGACTTACACTGCATTGTTTTTTAATAGTACTCTCCATGTATATAGGTGGTCTATAGAATATGAGTCATTAAGTTTTATGAAATATATCGACTAGCTTAATTTTTTAAAATAAGGTTTCACTATATAGTCTGGACTAGCCTTGAACCTGCTATATATGTCAGTCTGGCCTCAAACTCATGATCTTTCTGCCTCATTTTCCTGAGTTGTATTGGGATTACAGTCATGTGCCACCACGCCTGACTTCAATAGCTTTTGAGTTTTTAATTTTGAAAAGTTTGACACATTTTGTTCCACATGTTAACTCAGCAAAAGTAAATAGAAAACTTGACTTATAGTACCTGAAAATCAGAAAGCAATGTTTTATCGAACATCTAGGTATTGAACATCTAGAATGTTTTATTGTACATTCTAGGTATTGGACTAATGAGTCAGACATAACAACAGTTTCTTCACACATATCACAGTCTACAAGAACTACAAACAGGCATTGGTAATACAGCATGAAACAGGCATGATTGTTTCTCAAGAAGAACATGGGAATATGTGGGAAAGACACATGGCATGGGCTAACTCACAAGAGGTTTTCTGGAACAAGCATAGGATCTAGCCATGTACAGGAGGAAGAGCAGACCCAGCAAAAGAAATAGCCCATACTAAGACCCAGACAGACAAAAGATCAGTGGTTGTAACACAGCTCAGAAGAAGAAGGACAAGTCTACGCGAAAACAACAAACTTGGTTGGTCTTCAGCTCCGCTGTTTGGTGAGGAGCCTCTGGAAACCTGGAGCAATAAAACTTGAAGCACCAATGACCAGGTTTCATTGGGCTGTGTGGGATGCACAAAGTACAAAACAGATTTTCCTGCCAAGTAACAATAATAGGTTTTTTTTTTTAGTCAATTTTCTGTTGCTGTGACAAAATACCAAGAAAATCACCTTAAGGGAGGAAAGGTTTAATTTCATTCACAGTTTCAGAGGTATCAGTCTGTGGTCTGCTGGCTCCGCTACTTTGGGCCTGAGAAAAGATAGAACATTATGGCAGCAGAACCGTGTGGAAGAAGAGGCTACTGACTTCATGATGGCCAAGAAGAGAGAGAGAAACCAAGATGAAGGGACCCGGGACAAGATATAGTCCCCAAGAATACATTCCTATGATCCAACTCCTTCAACTAGTTTCCACCTTCCTATTAAATTTCCATCATCTCCTAATAATGCCATAAAACTATAGTTCATCAATAGATTAACCCACTGATGAAGCTTGAGTTCTCCTGGTCCAATCCCCTTCCAAAATTCCTGCCTCTAAATCTAGGGGTCCAAATTGTCAATACGTGCACATTTTGAGAGATTTTTTTATTCATGCCATAATAACCATAATTATTCATTTTATGTTTGATAATATTTTAGACATATTTATTAAATAAAATGTATTATTAAAATTAATATTACCTATTTCTTTTTATTTTTTTAACATGGTTACTAGAAAACTTAGAACAACACATGTGACTCACGTATTTCTATTGAACAGTGCTATTCTAGAGGATCAGGGATAGCTTCCTACAAATAATACTGAAATCTGTACAATGAGAATAAGTTGCCTGATTTTATGGCTTATATATAAATGTCCTCCCAAAGCCTCATTTGCATATAGGTGGGACTTTGAGGAGTAACTGCATCATGGGTGTATAGTACTGGATAACTGCACTGATTGATTTAGCATAGTTCTTGGTGTGGGTGACACCAACCAGTAGGCTTGAAGGGTACATGGAATACAGGGGGAAAGAAGGAAGGTTGCTGCTTCCTGCCTGCAGTGCCATGGACTGTTTCTCCTCTGTGATACCTCTTTGCAGACCATTGGAACCAGCCAACTATGGACTGAAACCTCTACAAACCGTAAGACAAAATAAATCTTTCCCTTTAAACTCGTGGATGTTGAGTATTTTGTCCCAGAAACAACAAAAAAAAAAAAAACACCTGTCAAGCAAAGATAAGAAACAGCATATGGGAAAGCCCTAAGCAGGGATAGAAAAGATGAACAAGAACTCAAAACTGCAATGTCTTTTAGGTTAAATTCAGAGTGTGAACTTTAATCTGAGCAAAAAGGAACATTTGAAAAGATTTTATGCCAGGGAGTAACATGATAGATTTTGAAGTTAAAAGAACCAATCTAACAAAAGAACAAGAGCAACAGTGAAGTAGGGGAGAGAAGTTGAGGGGTTGCTGAAGGACTAAATATCTGTCTACCCTGTTCCTCATTTCCCTACTGCCACCTTAATGCAAATCCTGTCCAAGCATGTGACTAATGAATGGCATTAAGGTGAGATCAGGGCATACTTGAAACCATACCAGAAAGCCTTTTCTGTGTAGCTCATTTTCCAAGCTTAAGTGATTAGATAAGACCATTCCTGGAAGTAGATGTTCTGGATGAAATGAAAAGCTAATCACAGATTCCTCTCCATTCTCTGGCTTTCTTTGCTCAGTGAACATTAAAACAAAGTGATCTCAAAACAACCATTAAATCATCTTCCTTTGAATTCCAAACTTACAGTTTCCAATGGGCATCTCAATTCTCCATTTAGGGAACTTAACCCAGAGTTCAGAGTATAAGTAAAGATTGAGTGTGACTTTCCAGCCTGTCATTCAGTTCCAACCATTGGCCAATGAAATGACAAGCCAGGAATCCTGCTGTCAGCAGATGGAACATAATCAGAGAAATACAATTCTATCAATGTCCCTACTCTACCATCTAAAGTGACATCTTTTCAGGGTATTTTTAACCATCAAGTCCACAATTCTTTTTGTGTCGAGTTTGACATTGTTACTGCTGTTTATTGTTCTTATCATTCTATTTCTCATTTCTATTGTTTAAGTTTAGGCATTGCTTTTACTTTTTTTCATTGGCCTCAGTGTGGGGATCATTTTGAGGACATTATGTAGGTTTGAAATTATCTATATTGTTTGACCACTGGTGTTCTGTGGAATGAATACAAAAACAAGTAAAGAATGGGACCTGTCTTTTTAAAAATTTTCCTAGCAAGGTAATAGAATATACAGTATTATAGATAACACAATTCTATGTGCAAGTAGTAAAGGAGAGTAATAAATCAAAGGACGTGAATCAACTGCTGTCTAGCCATATACACCAACATATACATTGGGTTTAACATAAACACATAAAACATTTCAACTTGTTGCTTGCATTTAAAATTTAGGAATTTCATCTCAAAATTTGTAATTCAAGTTTCTTTGACAAAATAGGAAGTTTTCACTATGCAAGATCTGTCTTCCCACGTAGAAATAATTTGCTGGAGCATTTGGTAGCTGCCTGCCATGTATCTCCCCTTATCCAATCTCTGCTCCACTATGTTACTCTGAGCCTTCCTCACCTATTGATGTTCTCTGCCAGGTCCCTACAGCTAGGTTAGCAGACCTAAATACAAATTCATTAAAAAAAAATGAAGGACATACACTATGGTTTCAAAGTGGCTATCCCATTAGAAAAATCATGGGATTAGGAAACAATGTCTGTTTTCCCATTTGCATCCATATTTTTGAAAGTTTTAAGAGAAGCGTATATTAATGTTTTATTACTATAACCTTTCAAAACATTATTTATTAATAAATTATAACTATATGGAAACCCAGAAGTACTGTAAAAGCAAAGTGAATGGGTTACTACAGCTTGTTGGTAGAGAGATTATCTTCACCTGGGAAAACTATTCTGGATTCATTTTGAGAATGTGTCAAAATCTCAGCTCTGCACCTTATGTGGCATTTAGGTACCAGATATACCATAGTAATAGTCAACATATTTCCCGTGAGTAGATTCCCTGGAGGGATATAATGGCAAAATTGCCAAATTGGATGGCCAAACAAGACCAGTATAGGGTACAGTAGGTCATACTGAAAAAAAATCAACTTTAGACCTACCAATCTATTGTTTTCTTTCAACTTTTACTGACATAAAAAATAAGACAAAGATTCATAAATATGGAACCACCTGTGCTAAGTGTACTCTTGCCTGTCCCACTAAGAGGGGATGCATGAGCATGACCACCAATTGGGCAAACCTAGAAAGGGCTTAGTCTCAACACACACTGTAAGACAAAAATGTATGCAAATGAATAACCACTATTTAAGTGAATCAGTTTGACCCAGTTTATGGCTCTGCGAACTTTGATCTTAGCTTATTCTGTATAAAAGATAATTCTGTCTTGCACATCATGATGAATTCTTTTATCAGGTCTCCATCGAATTTCATTTAAAAATCATTTTATCATATATAACAGATTTACAAAAGGATATATAGGATACACATAGATAATAAAATCCTTTGCTACAGTTAATCAGATTAATATGCATCTCCATCATCTCACCTAGCTCCATGTTTGTGACAAAAGCAGCTAAAATCAACTTACTTAACAAAAATCCCTATTACAATATAACTGTATCAGTTATAGGCTTCATGTTGTTCATTAGTTCCCTAGACTTATTTATTCTACATATCTGCTGCTTTGTATACTTTGACCTGTATCTACCCATTTCCTCCACACCCTAAGACAAATATTTGTTCTCTAGCTCTGTAGAGTTGGCCTTTTGCCTTTTTTAAAATCTCATATAAATTAGATCATTCAATATTTTTTTCTGTATCCAGTTTATTTCACTTACGTAATGCCCTCTTGGTCCATCCATGTTGTGGCAAATGGCAGAATCCCATTTTCTAGAGCCAAATACTATTCCATTGCATACATATGCCA
>RJWM01037281.1:0-17579 GCA_004363535.1 Dasyprocta punctata
CCTTATTGATGACAAAAGCCTCCACTACCTCTGCAACACATCTTTCAGTTGCATCATGAAACAGAGGACTTTACTTATGGGAAATATACTTATTTTCCAGAATTCAGCACATCACCACCAAACTGCTCCTTATCCTACTTCCTAAGGGATGAACTCTGATACTTGCAAAACCAGCATAGAGGATTCTATTCCTATTGTTGAAGAGTGACAATGGGAATCACATTTTGAATACTCTATAAAAGCAGCACATACAAGGTATTAAGGAAGATTAATCTGCTTCACCTGTTTGAGCAAATTATATTTCTGAATCAGGATAGGTACTGAAGAAGGAAAAACAGCCTATTTCACTAATTTATAGGCATTTAGGTGCAATATAAATTATAACTTTTTAAGATACATCCATCAAAATATTGATTAGTAAATAATCATCTTATATTCTAGTCATAGTTTATTCAAAAACTTGAGCTTTTATTGTAATAGCTTTGTCTTTTTTCTGTGTCATAATTTATAGAAATCTTTTGGGTTTTGTTTTAGTTCAGCATATTCTATATTGAATTTGTATGAGAGTTATATATTTGCCTTACTAGACAAAAATCAAATTGAATTGACAAAGCCTTGTTTAAAATTCTCATAAAATGGTTGTGCCTGTTTCCCAGCACTCGAGAGGCCGAGGTAAGAGGATTATTGTGAGCTCCAGGCTAGCCTGGTCCCCATAGGGAGTTCAAGACCAGCCTGAACTATGTAGCAAAACTGTCTAAAAAAGAAAAATCAAATCAAAACAAAAAAAGTATAATTTGGTATGATCTTTGCTAATTATATATATCCAGAAAACTCACTTACTAGTTTAAATACTTTCTTTCATTTTTATCTCCTGAATTTATTCATTACATTTGTGTAAACACCTCCAAATAATAATAGGATATTTGCTTAAATTGAACAATAATTTAGACATTAGTTCAATTGATAAGCATCCTAGTTTAAGGCCTCTATAGTGTTTTATGGTTATTGAGTCAAAAGTTTTAGCATAAGCATCATTCTTATTTCTAGTTCATAATTAAAGGTGTGTATACTTGCAATATACAATTATAAATGCCTCATAGGTGAAAATTTCAGTCTAATATTAGGGGAGGGCATCAATGAGCAAGAATAAGGAAAGTTGGAATTAGAAGCCTAGTGTCTGGATATGTCCTTTTGAATTCATCATGTGCCATCTGCTCCAATAATTCTTGCCACCAGCAGCCATATTTTTGGTAGTGGCATTCAGGCGCCTTCTTATAAGTCTTTCACTTTTGTTTATGAATTTTTTACTTGGCTATGGCCACTATGATATGGTACATACTAGCAAACTACAAGTCCCATATTTTAATGACAGTTAACATCTGTGGAAAAATTAGGACCCACTTAAATCTACATTGCTTAGATTGTTTTCTTTTCCATTCTTTTCACCTTTTTGATAAAAATTAATAAAAGTGAGCCATGTGATTACCAGTAGCTCTTTTTAAATGTGGTGACCCATCTGTTGCCATATGCCAGACATCTGCTTTTATCACCATTTGTGGACCTTCAAAAGCAGAATTCATGAGTTAATATTGAATATACATTAATTTATAGTGCTGCAATAACTATTTGCAGGTTTCTTATATGTGAAAATACAGTGGAAGCAGTAATTTCACATATAAGAAATATTACAGGATAAGAATAGAAATCAGTAATATATTTGTATTTTCAGCCACCTTTTTTGAATCAGTTTATAACCCTTAGGTAATCGTAACATCATCATGATCCCATTACCTTGTCTATAAAATGTGAGGAGTGATCCTTGCTTGTAAAATATTTATTGAATTTACATCAAAGTGAATATGACGTCAGATGTATTAGAGTGGTATCATTCATGAATCCTCATGCAGGCCAGTGCCTGCTTAATTCAAATTGTAGAATTGTTACTTTCTTGAAAAGGATATTAGTTTTTATCCACTCCTAACCTGTCATCCAAATGGGTTTAAGGAATGTTAAAAGTTAGTACCGGACAGATTGTACCATTAAAAAATTCTAAGTTTTTTAGTGTCATAGAAATATCAGTGTTTTTGTATTAGAAGACTAATACAAAAGTGTTAGTCTGATTTTTAACACCAAGTGCTTATAAAATTTTTGGGCAAGTCATCAATCTTGGGTTTGCATATGTTTCAAAATATGTGGTTATCTCACTTCACCAGGAACTATGGCTTCTTTTAGCAGTGAGAATCTGAAAATCTCATCCATATCTATAGTCTATATTGCATTGTTGCATGGAGATAATCACTTATGAATTTATAGCTCCAGTTGCTCAATAGGTACATGTAATTCTTCAGAACAGTATGATATAAATGACATTAGATATTTTGATTGAAATAGGATTTTTTAAAGTGAGAATTGAAATTAATTAGGTAATATAATATTGGGCAGATGTTCTATGCTAAAACCATTATATAAACAATTTTTGAACAAGAGAACAACCAGGTTTTTATTAGAAACAAAATTAATTGTCTTTCATTAAATTCTAACAGCTTCAAATATTGCAAGCATTTTAAAAATTTGTATTATTTTAGTTTTTATTGTGCATATTTAGGTGCAGATACTGATGTTTTGGTATGCATAGTGAAATACTACTCATGCAAATTACCATACTATTCTTACATGGTTACCTTTCAAATTTTTTTGTGCTACAAGCATCTAAAACCTCTCTGGGCAAGCTTTTAGTATCATGCAGTATTGTTAACTAGTCCTTATGCTATACATTGGATCTCTAGATTTATTCATCCTATATAACTGTAACTTTGTACCCTTTGGCCTACATTGTACTATTTTATAAATAGAGGAGATAGCTAAATTTTATTGTGCACTGGTGACCCAGTTCTATATGGCATTCATAAATTATCTCATGCATTACTCCAGACCATATGGTCAGGTACATAATAGATATCATTTTTTGGATTTGTGAATTTATGTAAAGAAAATATTAAGGAATATGTTTCATTGACAAGAATCCAAGAGCTAATGAGTGAAAGAATGATATTCTAACAGCAGTCGTTACAGATCAAAACCACCTGTTTTCTGAGTACCAAGCCATCTGGAATATCATTTTGTTTTGTTTTGTTTTTGTTTTTTGAGACAGGGTTTCCCTGTGTAATTCAGGCTGGCCTTGAACTCACAGTAACTCTCCCAAGTGCTGGGGTTGTAGGCATGTGCCTCCTCCCCTGACTGGAATATCATTTTACTCTTGTTGGTTACCTTTTAAATTTTATAAGGATTAAGAAAGGCATAATGATAATAATAATTCCTAAGCATACTGTATTAAAAAGGAAAAGTACTCCACACATTATAACTAATACAATCTAGTTGCAACTCTGAATTAGCATAGTATCAGGATATTATTTCAAATATATGAAGCAACTTGCTCATGAGGGTCTGTGAGTTAGCCATTGCTGGATGTATACTTTATGAATTTGTACCCCTGTTCCTTATATTGCAGCATATATATGACTCCTAAAGTGAGGCATGTGCTCTCAAAATTATCTATCACTTTAAAAGGTTTTTCTTTGATCAGTTTCATTAGAATACAATAAGGATTCAATTTGAAAGAAAATCTTGCTTAGACAACATTTAAAAATAGATCGATTTAAAACATACAAGTGTGTTTAATGACTAAAATTAAGAACAATGAGCTTTACTACATTTGAAAACCATGTGACAAACTTCTTTTTTTTTCCATTTTTTAAAAAGGAGGCATAAACAGACTTCAGAGAAACTTAAGAATGTTCTCCGAAAAAGGAAGAACAACTCAAAACCAAGAGAAAGAACATATTTGCATGAGAATTTTCAGAATAGCTACACTGGGTTTATGGGAGGAAATGGAAGATCAGAATAAGAATTTGGAGTCAAGCCCTCTGGGCCTTTCTGTGTCATATATTTGAAGTGTACTTTGCCCTCATTTTTGTCTCTGATTGGAAAATGGAAAATAGCCAGGCTTTGCATATACAAATTAACTTTTCTTTTTCTTTATTCCCAGCTCTGTCCTTCCTTGGAGTGAATCTCTTGCTCTGGACTCAGGAGAATGAGAGAGTATTTGCAGTTTAGCAACATTAGTACTAAAAGAATGAGCATGCATTATAGAAAGAGAATTAAACAGTAAAGCTGGAGCATGTCCATTTAAACTTTAGTCCTCATCTAATTTCCATACATGGCACAATGTTTTTCTCAAACATCTTTTGTTGATTTTAGTAGTTGCTAGTAGTTGTTACTGGTTGTTGCCCACAAAGAAAAATGGGTCTAAGAAGTTAATAAAACCCCTCTAAGCCTTTCGTTTGTTTTGAAGTATTGGATATTAAACCCAGAGCATACTTGAAGTATACCCTGATAATGGGCTATATCCCTAGCCTTGTTATTTTATTTTTTTGATTTTGAGACAGCCCTGCCAAGTTTATATGACTGGCTTTGGATTTGGTAAGCCTCCTGCCTTAGCCCCCACACTAGCTGAGATTACAGGTGCATGTCGCCACGCCTGGCTCCTCGAAGCTTTTCTGATAGCTGCTTAAAGTCAGCAGTCTGCAGTACAGCAGTGAGCTGGAGCTCTGATGAGGGCTTCTGTTCAGGTAAAGCAGTGAGCATTTGTGTGGAGCAAACTGGCATAGGTTCCCAGGGTTATGTGTGCTCAACAGCTCAGCTCCTCCCTGACATGGCTCCAGAAAACCTCTTCCACCTTCAACTCTCACTACCTGCTAGATCCCCACCTGTCTGGTTGGTTGGCTTGCCACAGTATAAAAAAAAAAGAAGTAAAATTTTAAATCTTTGTAGCTTTTTTTTCTCCCTCCAGACCCAAATTACAATGTCTTTCTTGCTATGAAATATCCACACCTATCTCACTGATGTATGAATTCCTTTCCCAATAAAAATGCATGTACATTTACTCTCTGCTCCATTACCACATATTGTACAGACCCATTCCTCTTCGTTCAGCCATTTCTGCATTCAACATAAGTGCTAAAAGAGTGAGCATTCATTCCAGAAAGAGAATTAAACAGCAAAGCTGGCCTATGTTCATCTAAGCTTCAGTCTTATCTAATTTCCATACATGGTACAATTATTTTTCTCTAGCATCTTTTGTTGACTTTAGTAGCTGCTAATAGCTGTTAGTGGTTGTTGCGCATGAAGAAGAATGGGTCTGAGAAGTTAATAAAACCCCTCTAATGCACAGAAGAGCAATACGAATGAGAATACCACATTGGAACGAAAAGTTGCTGGGCATCGTCGAACCACTGCACCAGAGGAGTTCATGCTTACCAACTCTCTGTCATTTCTCTTCGAATTTGTCACCAGTGTGTCTGCTTTTCCTGTACCTTGAAAAATGCCCTATTTTGAAAAATCCTCATTTGTGCATAAACCTTTTCTTGCAATAAATCATCTTCCAAAATAGAACTCTGAGATCATTGCAATGGTAACTTTTATTGGGCACATGAATGAAGCTTCACCTTTCTTTGCAAACTGTATTCTGATATTTGTAAAATGCTGCGTTAGACAGCCACGGCACTTTAGGACTGAAAATAATTTTAAAGATGATCTCCAATAGCCTAATCTAACAGCTAAGTGGAAGCATTAGATCAGGTTCTAATACTAAAACCAAAGTTTTAGATTTCCTTGCTGTTACTACTAAACTACACTTCAATGGATAGGTAGATCACGTGTCGTTGTAAGGGTAAATCAGTGACACTTCTGTTTTAAATTTCTTTGTATGTTAATCTTGCTGGAAATGGATTAGTGTATGTCTAAATGGGACAAATATTACATCATATTCAAAGGAGACAAAACTCTCAGGCATCCAGGTAAAATTGTCTGCACTAATTAGAATGAATTTGAAGAATAATAAATTATAAAGAAGAATTAACATTTGCACACCACTATTTCAGAATATATAAATTCTTTTAAAATAAAAATGATAATTTTTTAGACTATTAGCTTGTAAAACATCAGTTTAAATACTTAATTCTTAAAAGGCAGATGTAAATTTAGGCTTCATAATCTCTGATGCCAGACATATCACTAAACTACTTGTGGAAGTAAAATTTCAGGAGTAAAGTAAGATTATCAAAACTGAATCATCACAATACTGAGTATTTGCATATGCTGAATCACAAAGTGATACTGTAAAATATATATTTGGACTTCCCCCCAGTTTTCTAGTATACGACTCCTAAAATCCTTGGAATCTTCAAAGTAACACATGGGTTTCTTCTATGCTAGTAACTTGACTGATGGACCTAAGTGAATTCAGCACAGGATTGCCGTGGGTAGATTGGGCAGAATTATCTGGTTGAGCATTTAAACCCTACTCTCAACCACAGGAGACTGTGAAGGAAGTCCTGGAGGTTACATTGGCCAGTGATTTAATCAATCTTGACTTGACTCTGTAGTGAAACCTCCATGAAAACACAAGGACGGGTTCAGAGAGTTTTAGAAGAGCTGGAACTGGAGGCTTCTGGAGGTTGGTGCATGTACAAAGAAAAGAAAAAACCCATGCTCCTTCCCACAGTTCTTGCTTTATGCATCTCTTTGAGTATCTTTTGTATCATTCTTCACAGTAAAGTAAATGTAAGTGAAATATTTCCTTGAGATCTTTAAGCTATTCTAGCATATCCAAAGAAGGGGTCATGGAAACCTGGACTTATAGCTAGTTTATCAAGCACAAGAAGTTGGGAACAATTTTGTGAGATTGATCCCTTAACATTTTTGGGTAGATCTTATCTACAGGGACATAGTATCAGAATTGAATTGGACACATGGCTAGTACCTGCTACAGAATTCCTTGCTTTCTTGGTTTAGAGAAAGCCCTGCCCCATGTATCTGGTTACAGAAATATTCTGTATCGGTTGGTTGAGTAACTGAGGATAGGAAAAGCACCTTGTTTTTTTTTTTTTTCTTTATATTTTCAAACACAGATAATCAGAGACATAAATCCACTAGAAAGCAAATCCATTTCTTCCTCATGGAATTCATTGTGATTCCCACTGAAAAGACAAAGTTTATTTAGTAATCCTTGAAGTATTAAATTCACTCTGTGACTTTGTCTTAGACAATCAGGGTGACAGATTTTTAATGAATAAAAGATAAGAAGTAAATAAGTAAAGGCTAACAAGGAGCTGAAGGCCTAAAGAGAGATATTTAATTGGTTCTTACCTTAGCAGAGCCACATTTTAAAGTTTCTTTGAATCACACACATTGTCTCTTGTTCTGAATCCATCTATATTTTGTCACTTCTAATGAGGTTTATGTCTGTGGATCTGTTTGCTGATTCTATGCCAAGTACATTTTTTTAAAAAGATGAAAAACGCAACTTCCTCAAATATAAGGAAGTTTATGCTAAAGAATTATTTAATTCAATGATTAAAACTATCAGGGTAGAAAGGCTGGTTAGAGGAAAAAATAGAGTAACAGCGGTCAATTAGCCTACTAGGAAAAGTAAACTGAGTTCAATTAACCAGAGAATGTCTTCCAGTGTATTTTTTGTTTTTGTTTTTAACACCTGTGAGGCTGGGACATGGGCAACTGACTGCCTAAATGCAACTTGCCTATTGTTTTAAATACTTTTATTGGAAACGAAGCTTACTCATTCATTGACTATGATTGCTATAGGGCTGCTGTCTAGTAATCTTCATCCAAAGCACTTGTTCATGCACCCCTGTGGAGGATCCAAAGAATAGTTTGCATGTAAAAGACGTTTTAATTCTCCCAAACTGCCCTGAATTTACAAGTCTTATTTTGGAAAGCAACATTTAAAAACATTATTTGAGAAGGCTAAGATATTTGATTAAAACACAGTGAACTGATATAGTCTGGAATCAGGACCATTTTTTAAAGGAATTTTTTAAAAACAACAAGGGCATGCCAAATTCAGCACAAATTCAGAAAATTATTAAGGTGAGATCAAGAATCTCTGCTGCTTGACCAGATTATACACAATAACTTTGGCTTTGCTTGTTGAGAGCATATTAAACTATTTTATACCAACTTTTCTTCCAAAAGAAGAAATAAATTATTCTAGTTTTACATGGATATACTATTTAGCAACCATTTACTTGCAAGCTCCATTTAAAACACTGTTTATTTAAGAAATCCATCAGAGCTGAGTCAATTTTGCCAACACTGTTATGCCTTGGACACTTTTCAAAATAATCACTTATAGATACAATAATACAAAAAATATAAAAATTGAGGTTTATCAGGGTTTTGCGGGAGTTTGGTGTTGTTTGAATATGCACTCGATTTTCTGTATTAACTCAAGTTCATCCTTTATTATATTCTTTTATATCCTGGAACAAACTTTACACACAAACAAGGATTTTCAAAATAGGGAATCTTTCAAGGTACAGGAAAAGCAGACACACTGGTGGCAAATATGAAGAGAAGTGACAGAGAGTTGGTAAGCATGAACTCCTCTGGTGCAGAGGTTCGACGCTGCCCAGCAACTTTTCATTTTAATGTGCTATTCTCATCCGTATTGCTCTTCTTGCATTAGAGGGGTTTTGTTAACTTCTTAGACCCATTCTTCTTTGTGGGCAACAAGCAGTAAGAGCTACGAGCTTCATTTCCAAGTGCTGAATATATTTTTTAAACAACTTTTGTTATTCTTTGGAAACCTATATTCTGAAGGAATTTTGCGTATTTCAGGTGAAAATGGATTGTATTTAGTACTTTTTTCTTTTATGGTATAGCTAGAGAAAAAAAAAAATAAGGTGTGGAATACCTGTTTCTACATTGTAAAGTTCCTCAACTGGAATAACAGTGTCATTTCTGCATTCTACCAAGATCTAGCAGGATGTCATGTCCGTGCTCTCTCAGTGTTAATAGCTCTTGTTTTGTACCTTGGTCAGTCTTTTTGCTTTTATTCGGCTAATGGACAATCAAAGTCTAAAACTGAGACTGGAAAGAAAAACCATTATTGAAGTTGATGGATTATCGGTAAATTTTGAAAGATGTTGGTTATTTATTACAGCTTGGTAATATAAAGGCCTATTTTAAGCAGTGAAGTTTGAAAAAAGATTTGTGTGATGCAAATTAATTAAACTTTATCTGGATTCTGGGTCTGCCACTTAATAGTTGCAAGAATTTGAACAAGGATACCTTCCTTCTGGGTCTGTTTTTGCTTCATCTACATAGTGATTGCTGTATATCTTGGGTTTCTTGTAGACAGCATGTAGTTGGGTCTTGTTTGCTTATTGTCTCTGACAGTTTAATTGATGGATGCATCAATATCCACCTAAGTCAATATCCATTTTTCAATGGATATTGACTTAGGTGGATTAATATATATCCTATACATATGTAACTATTTTCTTATCATTTTCTTTATTCATTCTTACTCCCTCCCACCCCCCACCTTTTCTGGTTTCCCACTTTTCTGGTTTCACTTGAGTATTTTTAGCTGATTCCACTTTGTTTTTTTATAGCATATCAAATATACTTCTTTTAAAAAAATTCTTCTTTCATAGATGTCCTGGAGTTTCCAGCATATATTTTAGCTAAGTTACTTGTGAATAATATTATACCACTTTATGATAGCACAAATACTATATCTTATAGTATTCTCAATTATTTCTAGTTTCTTCATTCATTTCACTTATATGAAGCTATAATTACCAAATTCATCGTAGTTGAAGTAATTTTAAACACAGTGCAATTTGTTGGCTCATTTAAGTAATAAAAAATATTTTCTTTTATGTTCATTTACTCACCCTCTAATATTCTTCCATTCTCTATGTCATTCTGAATTCATGGCGTGTATTGGGTGATATACTATGTACCCCCAAGTCCTCATATACTTTTGATGGGGCTGAGTCTGCCACTTGTTATTGGTTTGTTGTCTGGTGCAAGAGTTATTGGTTTGTTGTCTGGTGCAGGGATTGGCAATGTGAGTGCTGCCCCTGCCCAGGGGTGGAGCCGACATACAGTATAAGGGAAGGCGGGTCTTCCTCTTCTGCGCTTCCACCGTCTCTCGTCAGCACTTTGCTGCTTGTGGCCGCCATGAACAGCAGCCCCACCATGCCATGCTGCTTTGAAGCCAACTAAGTATGGACTAAAACCCGCAAGAAACTGTAAGAAATAAACCTTTCCTTCCCTAATTTTGGGCATCAGGTGTTCTGTCTTGGCAACGAGTAAAAGTAACTAAGATATGGCCTATATCATTCTCCTTCTCTATGAATGACTTATTTTAAAATTTCTTGTAAGTTAGATCTACTGTCCCCTCAATTTTTATTTGTGTAAAAAGATCTTTGTTTCTCCTTATTTTTTCTAAATTATGGGGAAATATATATAATACAATTGCTGTTAAGTACATTCACACTGGTATGTAGCTACCACCATCATCTATCTTTGGAACCAATTAATTTCAAACTATTCCTTTATTTTTGAAAGGTAAGTTTACTGTATTCAGCATTCTTGTTGGTGCTTTTATTTTCCTTTCAGGACTTCAAATATTTTACTCCACAATCCTTGCTGCTTACATGAATCCTGTAGAGAAATGTAGTGTAATTCTTATTCTTGTTCTAGAGATGAGGTATTTTATTCTGTTTTTTTTCAAGATTTTCTCTCTTTCTTTGATTTTCCACAATTTGAATATAATACACCTTGATGTAGGTTCTTACAGTGAGGTTTTATGTATATGTAACTGTGAGTTAGATTCTGTATACTGCTTGTTGTAGCTGTGGGTCTTCTCTCATACTTTTATCTTTGGAATTTTTAGCCACTCTTTGAGAGGCCTATGGACTTTTTAACTGTAAGGTTTCCAGGAGCCTTATGGTTTTTGTAGTAAGGTGTCCAGGAAGGGCAAATATTCTACAGCTGGTGATTAGATCTCACTCAGTCTTTGAGTGAGCCTGGGTTGGAAATTTTCTTTCTCTCCAGTTGTTTAGGCTTTGGTAAACCCCTCCTATGTTAGGCTCTGATAAAAACATTTTTCCTTATGGAAAAGCTTTATTAAAAATGGTAGAGAAGTCTGAGTGTATTTCAGAGCTTTCCTCCCCCTACCAGAATCACAGAGCCTCATAGGGATCCTGGAGGTAAAATTCATGAAAGTTCAAAAGTCACCTGAGAATGAGTTCTTAGTGTTTCTAACTCATCAGGTGGCCCACACTGAACCTCCAGCAAGTCATCAATGACAATTTAACTTGTTCTACTGGCACTGACATTAGCTGGAGACTTCTACTTCTGGGCTTATATTTCCAGTAAGCTATACTTCTCTATATCTACCTATCTGTCTTCCAAGGCAGGAACTTGCCCTGTCACCTCAATTGACTGATTGTTTTAGAAATAGTTGAATTTTAGCTTGTTTAGCTTCTTGTTGTTAAGATAGGAGTAATGACTTCCAGGTTCTTTATATGTCAACTTGGAACTATAATGAGAATGATAACCAGTTTTATCATAGATTTATGATATTACATTTATTAAATAAACTGATTTTTAAGGGATCTCACTAAGTACATAGCACACAGAAAGCTCCTGATAAATCGCGGATACTTTTATTAGTATTCCTCAAACCATCCTTAAAAGCAGAGACTGCATAAATCCCTACTTATAAAATCAATGTATTATCAGTGAGTGTTGGAATATAGCACGTGTTTCTTATTGTCTTCTCCTCGGATCATTGTTCCCAGTCACTGAGAGTTAGATCACTGCTCCCAGTAGAGAGACTCGCCTATCTGGAACATCCCACCCAAAAGTTTCCACAGGAAATCCTCAGTAGTACTTCTTATATTATCAAATTATCAACAGCAGGTTAAAAAATGAGTGATTTCAGCAAAGTGTCAGTGCTCCAGCTATGTTTTCTATACAAAAGAACTGTTCTACATAGAAGGCCTTCCTAAAGAAACTGAGTTAACATATGAAAAAAATGAAACTGTATGATTCATAAGAAGCACATTTCCATCATAATCTCCTAACCATTCTCTCCTTGCAAAGCCAAATCAAAGTGTCTTTTTAAATTAAGTAAAGAATTTTGGATTCAAGATTACAGTTTAATTAAGTTATGAAAATTGAAAATTTGGAAATGTTAGTATGTTAATCTCTTAATGTAGTCTAAACTCTTCAAATCATGTTTGAATATTTTGTAAATTTAGCTTATCTGATCTGATTCATGTGTTTTCTACTTTATATGGCCTTCAATTTTTGGGTAGTATTATTTTTGATACATTCCCTAAACATATCATTTGTAACACTGATTGCCAAGCATATTATCTGTTGTTTTTCTTTAGGGTATGAAATAAATTTCTCTTAGGGAGAAAAATGATTTTCCTGTAGAGAAGCAGTTGGCCTCTGCAACATGGATCTTGACTTCCCTTGAAGATTCTTTGTTCTTATCAATAAATATTTATAATATTTATTACTTTTTCTCCCACTCCAAAGCTACATGCCAGATGAGTAGAAATTTGTAGCTACAGGGCTGTAGGTTCCCCTAGCTCCAAATTATTCTCAAATAGAAAGATCTCATTGCTAGACAAAGTGCAGTCCATGAAACAACAGCCAGTGGTGTATTGGTTAGGTATGGTGTGTAACAAGTGTCCCAAAAATTGTGTAACTTAGAACAAAAACAAGTATGCTTTCACACTTCTGTGACTCAGGATCTGGTTCCAGATTGACAGAGTATCTCTGGCTTGGGGTATTTCCTAAGACTTCCATGAAGTGCCAGTTGGAGCTGCAGTCATCTCAAAGCTTCCTGTAGGGAGGAACAGTCTCTGAGCTCACTTGTGTGCCTGTTGGCAGCTGGCACGTCTCTTGCCTTGTTAGATGTTGCCCAGAGATTTCAATTCCTCCTTTGTGAATCTCCATTATGAATCTCAGTAGGGCAGTTCACAGCGTAAAGTATGGCCTCCCTCAGCATCAGCAACTGTGCTTCATTCAAAAACCACAATTTTTGTGTAATCTTTTTCAGTAGTCACATCCCATCACTTTGTCATGTTTTATCATTTAGAAACTATTCTAAAGAACCAACAGCAAGGAAACACACACAAGATATATATACCAGGAAAGAGATAATGGAGAGATAGTTTAGTTGCTGCCTATCCAGTTTATATCAGCTAATAACTTGTGGAAAATGTGTAGTCATGGAGCTGGTGAGGAGAATGTGAATTTTAATAAGATTTCTAGGTGATCTGTTTACACAGGCAAGGCTGGACATCCCTGCTCCGGGAGCCTGGCCTTTTTATTCTGTTGCAGAGGCTGTATCCTCACTCAATTTTACTTGCTTTTTGGTTAACTTTTCATAAATAAAAAGCTCAGTTGTCCTTCCCATTCATTTCTTTGCCACTCAACAGCTAGGAAAAAATTTCCAGTTATTGAAGCAAATAGCAGATTGAAAATACCAAGTGAGAGAACAAGTAAGAAATAGGCAACATAAGAACTGTGTCAAACAAATCTAATGACATTATTAAGCAGTTAGAGGGGATTATAATCCTACAAGAGATAACTGAATAATATGATGAATGTTAAAATTTTAGAAGTTTGTTACAGTAAAAGATACATTGTCATTAATTTACTTCAAAATACTCCCTTCAAACACCATTATCCTGTTATGCTTGTCACTTTCTGAAGGAGTTCTGGAAGCTCTCTTTGGTGAGTCTTCATGAACTCTGATAGAAAATATGGTGACTGCTGCTGTGTGCCATCCAACAGAAAGCCAGGCTCATAAAAATATTATGGTGTGCCAATCAGTAGAGTGCAGAAACAACCTACAGAAAGCAAAAAAAAAAAAAAAAATATATATATATATATATATATATATATATATATATATTCCATACTCCTTAGACAAAGGACTAATATCTAAAATATGTAACGAACTAAAAAAAATTGTATCACCCAAAATTAAAGACCTAGTAAAAAAAATGAGCAAGTGAGCTGAGAAGCTGAGGCAGGAGGACTGCAGCAAGTTCGAGGCTAGCCTGGGCTACACAGTGAGTCTGAGGCCAGCCTGAACTGATAGCAAGACTGTTTTAAAAAAACACTGTTTAAAAAAAAATAGCAAGTGAGATGAACAGACACTTCACAGAGGAATAAGCGCAAATGATCAACAACTGTATGAAAAATGTTCAACACCTCTGTCCACTAGAGAGATGCAAATTAAGACATGATTTCATTTTACTAAGATTCCATTTAGAATCTCCACAAAGAATGGCAATGGTCAAGAAATCAAAAAAATATTCCCCCCTCTGAAGAAGTACCCCAAATGCCCATGAGGGAGTAATGGGCGATGATTAATCTACCTTCTTTGGGCTGAAGGGGGTTGTAGTTGTTGATGGACAGTCAGAGACTTATAGGCAGCTAAATTAGATAGAAATATTATAGGCAGTCAGATAGGTTGGGCTCTCGAAGGAGCCAGTGCAGAAGACCAGATGCCTTGCACCCGTAGGGGAGACAGAGATCTCTGCTGTGAACCAGACCTAAAGACAAAACGAGTGTACCCACATACTTCCTAAGGATAGACATCAAGGACCAATATTCTATTGATCACCTTGAGGAAGCCAAAAGGTGCCAATAATCCGACCTGCTATAATAAATGGCCCTGTTTCATATTCATGCCCATTTGCTATTTGACTTGCTTCCCCGTTTGATCCTGACTTAATCAATTTTACCTGAACACATTATAATCCTGTTGGTTGACCATAGTTCTCTCCCACCGCATGCCCACCTTGCGATTTCCCATTTTTCTCCACCTTAGACCCAACTCAACTTGTGGTTTTGCTCTTTAAAAATCCCTCAAAAAGGCAGAATCCTCAGCGACCCACTCGGGACCCCTTCTGTCTCTCTCAGACAGAAGCTTTCTTCCTTTCAATAAAAACATTCTGCTCTTAAAAAAAGAAAAAGAAAAAGAAATAACAAATGCTGTCATGGCTGTGGTGATAATGAAACCCTCCTACATTGCTGGTGGGAAAGGGAATGTAAACTAGTACAACCATTATGAAAATTAATATGGAGATTTCTCAATGAACTAAAAATTAGAAATTCTATACAACCCAGCTAACCTCTACTAGGTGTCTTCCCCAAAGAGCTTAAGACATCATACTACAGTGACACATGCCTAGCAATGTTTGTAGTGGCACAATTCATAGCAAAATCCTAGAAACAGCCTGGATACCAACTAACAGATAATTAGATAAATAAAATAGTGCCTGTATACAATGGAATACTACTTGGCTACAAAGAAGGACAAATTTGAGACATTTGTAGGAAAATTCATGTACCTGGAAAATATAATGTTGACTGAAATAAATCAGGCTCACAAACTTGAATGCCATGTGATACCTCTCATCTAAGGTAGGCAAAGTACAGACTAAGAGAAATAAAAGAAGAATAGAATGAGACAAAGGGATGGATGTCTTGTAGACTGAGAAGGGTCCAGGGGAGCAAGCATGAGGAGTGAGAGGGAGGAGATGCAGAAATAGGTAGAGTGAAGATATCCCATGTAGAAAGTCCTAATAACCTCAATGAGTGCGGACATTGTATGCCATAAATACAAACTAAGATTAATATCAACAAGAATGAGAAGAGGGAAAGAAGAACTAGAGGAGGAAAGAGGGCTGAGTAGGGAAGGGGACTGAAAAAATAAACAAGTTGCATTATGTACATGTGCCGACTCTCCAAGATGACTATAAAATACATGTATTATGAACATGCACTAAAAAAATTATGATATATCCACTTTATTCACCAGAGCTGTCACCAGAACATCAAAGCAGCCATGATAGTGCAACTAAAGTCATTTGCAAAAAATCATTTCCAGAACTGCTTCAGAAAGTGGCAAGAACACTGGGAGAAGTATGTTTAAAGCAGTATTTGAGAGCATTTCGGGAGAAATTAATCATAATGGATATTTTGTGCAATATTTTAAAAAATTGAAATTTGCACCACATTTTTTCCATTATAGTTTGATTTTCCTAAACAATTCTGGTTCATTGATAAATAATTCTGCATTATAAAGTTTAGTATTTGTAATAATGGTTTCTTACCATATACGTCTGTATGATTATGCTACAAGGATAGAGAAGTATGCGGCATGTTTTAGCTATAAATCCATCAAAATTTATCAAAATACAAAAACATAAATGCTCAATTGAGATTCTGTACCTTGATTATTCACTTTCCCAGTAAATTTCGTGTTTTGATGTTGCTGAAAGTATAATCTGTAATTAGTATTTGAAATTTTTCCAAAAATACAGTTGTCTTGTTGTAAATATTTTGTGTTTACCTTTGATTTTATTCAGTTAATCATGTGTAGAAAAAATAAAATCACATATAGAAAAGTAAAACTCCTCTGAGGTAAAATGAAAGTCTTTAATCTGTGTATCACAAAATGCAGTATATTATAAGGTAATGCCTTCATTCTGCACCATTTCAATGGTGAACTGAAGTCAATACTTACTAGAGTGGTGAATTGTTTATTAAATTTTCAGTAATTTTTTTA
This sequence comes from Dasyprocta punctata, assembly GCA_004363535.1. Lineage (NCBI taxonomy): Eukaryota > Metazoa > Chordata > Mammalia > Rodentia > Dasyproctidae > Dasyprocta > Dasyprocta punctata. The sequence continues at coordinate 16,481 of RJWM01037281.1, forward strand.
ACTAGTTATTAATCAGAATCATTATTGAAACTAAAGGTACATATATAATCTACACTTTATATTTATGAGTTATATTTAAAACAAACATAATAACTACCCAAAATTATTCACTTCCTATTTGACTAGTTTTTACTACAAATAATCTTTTTGTGTTGTTGCTTTTTTATTTGTTTGTTTGGTTCCAGAGATCAAACTCACAACCTCATGCTTGCCAAGCAGGAACTTATGCCACTGAGCTAAATCCCCAGCCTAACTGCAAGTAATCTTTAATTTACACAAAATATCATATCTAAAGGATGAAAACATATACCTAAACATGAAAATATTACATATACTGGAATACATTATCAACCCCATATTTCATGACGTCTCATTGGTAACTTGAAATTGACCATGATAGGAGTATTTACCCCACAGAACATGTTAAACACTATATATAAGGACTTGAATTTTATTTTGTTGATTCTAGATGTAAGAAAGTGATGGTGATAATTTTAATATTACAGATTAAAGTTGAAAAATTTAGGATAACACTGGCTGTTGCATTGCTCATTGTAGAAAGAAAGAAGGAAGGAAGGAAAGGAGGGAGGGAGGGAGGGAGGAGGGAAGGGAGGAAGGAAAGAAAGAAAGAAAGGAAGGAAGGAAGGAAGGAAGGAAGGAAGGAAGGAAGGAAGGAAGAAAGAAAGAAAAAGAAAGAAAGAAAAAATCTCCCATCAAAGAATTTGTTCATATAATTGTGAAACAGTAAAGTTCTGGCACAACTAATGACAAGGTTAATAAATATAATTTATATTAAATGAGTGATAGTTTAATAGTAGATCATGTATTAAATTTAATGATTAAAAATTTACTGAGTTTTCATTTAGAGAGTTGGGATCGGCTCTATTTGTGAAATTCTGTTTGAACTGCACCCATGGGTTGTATATCCAAGAGTTCACTAAGAATGAACAGAAGCCTTCTCTGAGAATCAACTAGCTATGTTGAATTTATAATAAAACTTTGTATTTTATTATTACAAAATATGTTGGACATCCTTTGTATAAGCGCAATTTATATAACATTTATGTATATAGAATGATATGAATTTTAGATGTCCCCC
>RJWM01037282.1:0-17543 GCA_004363535.1 Dasyprocta punctata
TTTTTTTTTTTTTTTTGCAAAACACAGATTATTTTGCTAAATTTCAGATGAAACATTCCCAGGTCATCAGTGACCATCAGAATTTCCATGGGTCATTTTCAGATTATAGTAAAGTATGTGTATTCATTTACTGTTTTCATAATTCACATATGAATTGCCAGGAATTACTCAGATATTTTGCAAGATTGCTTCCGCTGGCAATCATTCTACTCAAGTTGAATCCTAGAAGCACTTTCACCCCGCAGTGGAAATAGGAACCGTGTCCTCGGCTTTGGAGCCTGGTGCCTGAGTCCCTCACAGTCCCGTCCCTCATCGTAGAAACCTGTTCTTACTTCTGTTCTGTGAACCAGTGCACTGCATTTCCTGTGGCTGCTGTAACCAATCACCACAAACTTGGTAACTGCAAACAAAATAATTTTTTTCCCAACGGCTAGAGGCCAAAGTCTGCGTCACGGAGTCGAAGTCTTTTGATTGGTAGGATACCTTTCCTTCTGGAGGGTCTGAGGAAGTCACATCACCCTCTTCTGTGTGTTACATCTCTGCTAGGGACACCTGTGAAACGCTGGAGGTCCACCTAGAAAAACCAGCGCTGTCGTCCTATCTCAAGATCTTTAATTTAGTTACATCTGCAGACACCACTGTTTCATATAAGGTAACATTAATAGGCTCAAGAGTTAGGAATTATTACCTTCAAACAACATTATTCAACCTACTAAGGGAGAGAGAGAGAGAGAGAGAGAGAATAGGATAAAGAAGTGACAGGGCATTGAAGCACTGGCTGAGTCCATGCTGAAGGTGCTTGTGGCAGGAAGGCACAGTACCATCCTTACGGCACTGGCCACAGAGGCTTCAGACCTGGCCATCATGCTTGAGTGTCACGGGCTGTGTCCAGCTGTCCCCCAAAGCCTCACGCAGTCGTAGAGCTTTTTGGAGGTGGCTGAATCTAAAGTGTGTAGTTGATTCTTGGTGCAGTGCTAGGATTAATGGTGCTGGATTAATGGTAGGTGATTGCTGGATCAGTCCATTGATTGTATTGGCACCGCCCTAATCCCAGTAGACTGAATACAGTGTAAGGGACAGAAAGAGGCTTGTCTGGTCGACTCCTGATGCTTTTGCCATCTTCTGCCTACTGTGAATCGCTCGCCTCTGTGAAGCCACCCTGCCTTGGCACCAGTCGATTATGAACTGTGAGCTAAATAAATGTTTCCACCTTTAACTTTGGGTGTCAAGTGTCTTGTCTCAGTCAAGAGAGAAGTAACTAAGACAGTGAGAAACCTAGCTCCATTAAGTGCCATTAATAACTCTACTCAGGATAGCAGCAGCCACCGAGGGATGGCATCAGGAACTGTGACCCTTTATGGACAGTAACAAGAGCGTATTTGGTGAATTTGGTTGGTGTAGCTGCTGACTCTGGCTTCACAAATAAGAGGAGACATTACAGCAGTGATTGAGAGAAAAGAAGGAAAAATGACCAATGTAGAACGAATGCAGGAAATCAAGCCGGGGGAGACCTAAAGGAGTTTTCCAAGAGGATGTTCCATATTTATTTATTTATTGTGGCACCGGGGATCAAATTCATAACCTTGCACCTGCCAGACAGGTGCTTAAACCACTGAGCCAAACTCCCAGCCCTATTTTTTTGAGGCAATGTCGCACTATGTAGCTCAGGCCAGCCTTGCACTCGCACTGTAGCCTAAGCTGGCCTCCAATTCACAACGCTCCTCCTACCTCAGCCTCCCGAGTGCTGGGATTAAAGGTGTGCGCCACCATGCCTGGATCCAAATTTATTTTAAAAATTATTTATTTATATATATATATTTTTCAGGAACCAGACTTTCAGCAGAACAAGGCTGCGTGGATGAAGAAAAACACACTTTAACACCATGTTTCCTGAGTGGACTCTCTCAGTTTGGGAAACCCGAATTCCACAGTGATCTCCTGCTTGTTTGCCTCCCCTCTGTTCTTTACCACCTCTCCATGTGACCTCATCCTGAGGCTTTCTTTGCGGATCATTCACATTCATGATGGCCTTAGCAAAAAAGAACATAGATGAATTCACTGTGCAGTCACGCTTTAAATTGAGAAAGTTTCACTATGGGCAACCCACTGGCTTGGCGCCTACAACTCCACATGGAAGGATGTTTGGGATAAATTTGATTTTCTAAGCAGGAGTTCAGAGGCACTGCCCAGTGCGTGCATGGCCAGCCCATCACTGTACTTGGCCAGCGTCCTCTGGTAGCTCTGTGTCTGTCCTCAGATGTGTCACCTACCAAGAGAGGGTGCGGCCATCCTTTCTCCTTTCTCCTGGACTCCTGTGACTCTCTGGCCATTGAGGGTGCCTGGTGATTCACTAATTAATTACATGTTCCTGAGGAGCTCACAGATTTCCTATGATTAAAAATGATTAGCTCTTTACATTAAGGCCTTTTATACAGTACATGATCCTATGCACAATAAGAAATCTAATCCAAGAATGAAATCACTTTACTTGAATTTTTATCTCTATGGCCTTGTGTAAAATAGGTGCTCAATAAATGATCTTAAAATGAAACAATGGGTTATACAGGGCTATGTGCATTACTGATTAATACACAAGGCTCTAGAGCCCAACAACCTTAAATTCGCTTTTTGGTTTTTCCAAAGACAGAAAGATGATGCAGAATTTTTAAATTAATTCATGTCAACCATCATCACAGCTAAATCTTATGTAATAACAAAAACCTTCTTCATGAGTGTTGTTAAACTACTCTTTGTCACTCTCCTTCTATAAATGAAGAAATACCCCTGCGTGTTATTTATTCTTTTCCACAGGAGAAGGTGCCAAAAGAAGCAGATCAAATTGGGCCTGGTCAGGAATGTAGTCTGGAAGCCAAGGGGAGAATGCTAAAACCCAGTCGGGAACTAATTTAGACAGGTATGGCCAGGGGCCAGCTACTCAATGAAGGGAAATAAAAGTCTAAGTGGGCTGACACGCAAGGCAGAACTCGGGTCAGGATTAATAGGTGAGCACAATGCAGTTGGGTCGTGCAGGGCAGATTTGTAGCACTGAGATTCCAGTGCTGAGGACTTCTTGACATCTGAGTGTCTCCTACCTCAGAGAAGCAAGCCTGGGGATAGGGCTGCCTGGCTAGAGCAAGAGTGTGACACTGATTGACCTGCTGCCGATGTGAGACCGTACATGTTGACCGTAATAAAACGAAGTTCTTTTCGTGCTACGGAACAAAGAGGACCAACTAAGAAAATTTTCCTTACAGGTCTCTGAATTCATTGAGAAAAAAGTGTATCTAATTCAATATGCTTCCGTCTCCAAATTATTTCTTTGAAATAATACTGAATAAGAGCAAGTGATGCCTTGGCTGAAAGATGATTGCCTGCAGGGCGCATGCGCTTGTATGGGACGCACATGACTGATGTCAGCGTTTGACCTAGGTCCTGTGGCCCCTCATAAAATCACACCTGTTCCAGAAAAGACGACATTTCTAATGTGCTCCTCTCAGCTGAGTCCAGGGGAAGAGTTACTTGGCTTCCCCCAGCTTACAGGAGCAGAATGCTTACTAGCGCATGGAGCTCCTGACTCCAGAATCCGAACACGTAAGATCCACCAGGAGTTGCAAGAGTACAGTTGAAAGCTAACTTTCAAGACAGAGACTTCATATAAGAAACATCTAAATCGGCAAAATACTACTTTTAACTGCAAGCACATGTGCTGAAACTCATTTTCCCATTGGTGCATTTCAGAGAAGCAAATAAACACAATGCCCTCACCGTTGCAAGTTGTGGTTTGGGGAAGCCCTATTCACGTGGCTAGGTTTGGTGGCACATGTATGATTCACGGCACATCTCTGCTTTGGTTCATTTTAAATGAGCATTATGTTGATAATTGAATCGTAAATGCTTTGATGTCGAAGAAGAGACGCATAACCAAACTCACGTGTAGCGCTTGCTATAAATACTGAGTGTTCTGAATTGGATAGTTCCCTGTCTCAGGAGATGAACTTGCTGATGCAGCATGATAAGTACAATTGTGAAGGGCTTTTTAATGACAAAAACCCCTTTATATATATATATTTTATATGTGTATGAAGTTATTCGATCCAAGACTTTACTTGTAAATTAGGGAGACCACGGCAATCGGGCACTGTTTTCCACCACTGAGGAAGCAGGGTTTGCAGCAATTGATGAAAAAGGTTGAATCAGGTCATCCGGGTGTGTGGTGCTTGTCTATAATCCCAGCACTCTGGGAGGCTGAGGCAAGAGGATTGCTAGTTTGAGCTCAGCCTGAGAAATTTGGAAACTCAGTGAGACCCTGCCTCTAAATAAATAAAATAAAATAAATTAAAATAAACAATGGGCTAGGCACATAGGTCAGTACAAGGTCTTCCGTTCAATCTCCAGTGGCCTAATGAAAAAAAGAAAAAAAAAGATTTTATCAGTTCAACATATGAAAATTCATATTTTTTTGTTTTATAGTTAAAAATTGGTCAATATTTTAAAGCACCACCTTCTTGTCTCTTCATGAGCTTCTGACAGACTTAAGTAAAGGTTTCTTTTGAATATTTTAAATTTTATGAATGCCTTTATGCTATTGTCTGTTTGCATAAAAAATTGTGTGTCATAGACTAAGCTTTGGAACCACTCGCATTCTCTTGAAAACACTTTCCTCTGGCCATTGTTCCCTAATGGTCATGATGACGAAATGTTCAATTAAGATCACAGTTGTCTGTTAGTAAAAGTCACAGCTAAGCATGCGTGTGTGACCAGTTGGTGCCCCGTAAAAGACATGGCTCTCTACGGTGCAGGTATTACGTTTCCTGCGGAGCCACTTGGACTGCCAAAGCCATTCACCAGGAAGCCTTCCCAGCCCGAGGAATCCAAGCAGACCTGCAGAGGGGCCTGGCGGATCGTTAAGTGAAATCTCTAGCAATACGGTGTAACCAGGAGCCGAGCCAGGAATTTCCTTGTTGTCCACCTATGGGGCTTGTGTCACCCTAATGGGTTGAAAATTAATGTGCTTCTGATTCCAGTAATCTACAAATTGCAGATATCATTTTGCTCCATCAGGGAACCAAGAGGAAAAATCACTAATATATTAGTAGCCTACTGTAAGCTTGTTGAGTTGGACTTGTTACCTTGACAATGAATCATAATTTAAGATTATTCTTCATTTACTCCCTAAGAAAAAAGAGGCATGTGATTTGTTGGTGTTGCATTGCTTTAGATTCTTTATCTAATTTTTATTTTATTACTGCATGTTTGCAGCAGACAGTGACTTCATTCGTTGTGCAGAACTGGTGCAGGCCCATCACATGCTTTAATGCTTTTTTCACCTCCTCCCTGCCTTTCCCTTACCCCTCTCTGAGTCCCCTTCCCCTCTGCAAAAGATATACTTCCCTGTTTTCTATTATTTATCTTTTAATTTGCTCTTTAATTTATTGACATTTTGATCTTCTCACATTTGGGTATGATAGTTAAGCTTATGGGTCTGATGTACTTCATTTAGTATTATGGTCTCAAGGGGCAACCATTTTCCTACGAATGACTCACACGTATCCTTCTGTAAGGCAGAGTAGTGCTCCATCTGTATAAATGCCACATTTTCTTTCTCCATGCATCTGTTGATACAGGAACCTTAAAACACTCACCAGCTCTGACCATCAGAAAAATGAAGATTAAAAGAACACTGAGATTCTCCAAAAAGAAGGGCCATCATCAAGAAATCAAACAATAACAAATGCTGATGAGACTGTGGGGAAAAGGAACCCTTCTGCACTGTTGATGAGAACGTAAACTAGTACAAACACAGTGGAAATCACTATAGATTTTCCTAAAAAAAAATCATATATATATATAAACTAAATTTTATATATATATAAAATTTATATTTTATATATATAAACTAATATATATATATATATATATATATATATATATATACTAAATTTTAAAAAGTCTAAAACTAGAAATTTCTTTTGGCCCAGCTAATACCCTTCTAGGTATCTTCCCCCCCAAAATGAAGAAACCCTATCACAGTGCTGGATGCATAGTCACATGTTTAGAGCAGCACAACTCAGAATTGGTGTAGATGTCCTGTGGTCCATTGTTCAGTACTGACTTTAGTTGCCTTCTCCTCATGGACTAAGGTGCTCCCCACTTGGTTCAGCACTCAGGACTCCTAGCAGCTTGCTCTATGCTCTGCACCTCCACTGTGACAGTCAGTGAACTTCCATGCTTGTCCTCGTACGCCGACATCTTACACCACTTGACACCCTGTGATACCTGTCTGTTTCTCACTAACAAATTTTAGCTCAATTAGTTGCACATGTATTGATCCCTAGACCCATTATGGCAGGTGGTTTAGGTTCCACACACATTTGTGAATGTAAATAAATGATGAAATGGCCATGTAGAAGTGTTTGCTTAAGTGTCACGGGGCATAGATAGATGCAAACAGTACGATATTTAGAGGGAAGGAAATCATAAGGTAGAGAGAAAGTCAACAAAGTGAATAATTAACTTCTAAAAGCAAATGAAAGGAGTTTCTTGATAGAGGTGGCATATGAGGGTAGTCCACAAAATTTGAGTGTGAGAACATATTCCAAGAAGGCTAAAAAAAAAAAAAAAGGTTGCATCTGATTATGAGCTCTTGGTAACCCATGCAGCCCAGCTGTGATTCAGAAAATATCCCAGCCCCACTTTACTGTGCGAAGCTGGGACAGTAGTGAGAATGACTGGTGGGCTGCAGACCCTCCGAGGCCTAGGAAGCCCGCCTCACCCTGGCGTATCTCTTACGGGCCGCACTCTTCACTGTTCCTCTCCATCATCCCCCGTGTCTTGTTTATTTAGAGGTCAGTAGACTGGTCTAGACAGGTGGACTGACCCACTGTAACGTATCAGTCCTGAAGTCTCAGTGGCTTCCCTCAGAGATCACCCATCTCCCTTAGACTCCAAGGCCATCTTTGGAGAGCAGGAGACCAGTATCATATCATCCTCACTGATGCCAAAGGCCACTTGGTGCTCATCAGTGGACCATCCATCTTCATGGAGTCATGAACATAAAGAAGGTATGAACATTCAGATCATAAAAGATGCCATCATTTCTACTCATACTCTGTGACAGTGACTAGTTAAGTGCCTCCTTGGAGCTGCCGTGTGGCTGAGAAAGTGTTCCTATGAACACAGAGAAACCGAGAAGTTCCAGGAGTGTGCTCTGTCATATCTGACCCATTCACAATATGAACCCACAAGGCTAGAGACATGCTTCAGTGTGTCACACCAATGCCAATCTCTTCTCAGCAGAACCTGCTTGTTATAATACAGTTTTGGGAGTCATTGGAAATTACCTGCATGGTAAAACAATGGCCAGAAAGAGAGTGACTTATAGAACTCCATATAGGTGTTCTAGCAAATTTTATGTGTGTATATATATATGTATATATATATATAATTAAAAAAATAAAAGAAGAGAAGAAAGAGGGAAAGAGGTGCAATGATTGGGTTCACAACTTTTATCTCCCAAGCTGACTCAAGATGGATCCCTTGGATGTAATAATAATATAATAACATTGGACAAATAATTAACTGCCAAGTAATCAGCAAATGGACTTTTATAAAAGTAATGTGCTGACCAAAAGTACAATTTAAACAACTACTAAATCATACCACACGGGAAGCCTTTCATTTTCTTAATGGTACATTAGTTTCCAAATAAAATGGCAATTAATTAAAAAGGCAGAACACATTTTCGTTTTCAAGACATTTAGTTTATGGAATGATTTCATGCATTCACTAACATCTATAATTTACAAACAAAAGTGTGGCACCTTGTAGGGTGTGGTCTGTCTCGCCATTTCAAGTTTAAAGCCAAATAGACACTCTCACGCATTTATGCAAGGCACAGCCTACTCTTTAGACTCTCTAACCACTGTGCCAGCCTTGTTTATTTCAAATGTATTGAATAAATGTAGAAACCTGCAGAGTTGTCTAAATGCATAAACTCCACCCACCTTCAGCCACAGGGAAATCCTTCCTTAAATCACAAGCACACAGCTCTGTTCTGGTGAGATAGTAGCTGTGCCATAGCAAGTTCTCGAAATTAATTTTCAAGTAGAAAATCCTGTTATGAAAGGGTAACTAGTAATTCTTCTAAGTTTAAAGATACATATGTAAACTAAAAACTCAGCTCTGGTCTTCACTGTTGTTTAGATTTTAGGCTGACAGAATCCGCCTTAACACCGGAAGTATTGCATCACTGACACAGTATAGAACAGAGTTCCAGTGGGAGTAACAACAGCCAAGCAACTTCTAGTTAGCTTTATTATTTTTTAAAACATCTTTTTTTTTCAGATGCAATTACTGCTTTTCAATCCTCTATTGTCCCCGAGTGTCAAGTGCTCACTGCCTTGCCGCTGGTACCTTACTCTTGAGCACTGTGACAATGACCTTACCTGGCTAGACTGGGAATCTGCAATGATGTGTTATGACTTCAGAAGAATCAAAACCCAAGGCATGTGGTACATCCGCAGAGAGAACAGTCAATCTCAGCTGCTGGTGACCATGTGCAGTGGTGTGGTCTGATCCAATTCCTGGCACTTTACTGATAAAAAAAAAATAATGTCCAGAAAAACCTACTATTTAAAGTTACATAAGTGAAGTAAATTTGCAAGTTGACTCAAACATTTTTATTTCACCTACTTGGATGGAGGTATTAGGCACTGAGGCTATGGCAGCCAACTTGGTATGGTGTCTTCACTAACTTCACAACCTAAAGCTAAAGGCGGTCAACACACTGCGCGGTTATTACCAGATCGTGACGTTCACTGAGAAGCGCAGGCAAGGAAGCAGATCGCTAAAGGACGTCTGTCAGGAGGCTGAACCTAGCTTTTAATTTCAAGAATAAAGGCCATAGTTCTAACTCTTGGAAACAGCAGGTAGGGGCAGGGAAGAACAAAAACAGAAGAATTAACATGTGTTAGGTACATGCAATGATTCACCACAAGAAATATGATCGTTACACGTATAAACACGCGTCAATATAAGTTAATAAATAACTAGCTAACTAAATAAATATCTAGAGTTCTGTGAAGGGCCCACCTTGCTCCCCAGGGCTGGTTGTAACTCAAGTTGTCAATTGCAGACTTGGGCTCCTCGATGTGGCCTCACAGTCTCTCTGGCTTATGGGCAGACCTCGGTGTCCTTAGACACTGGCCCAAGAGTTCTCGATGAAAGCCACACAGGAAAGGATGTTGTCATGTTCCTTCCAGGACTCTTCAAAGGCTAAATCTGTATCTGAGACCACCTGGAAGCACAAGCAGCCAGCATTCGGGTCATAACTCCGGACTTTGGTCGTAAGTTAAAACTGAACTGCAGGTCATCGCCCACGTTGTTCCTACGTCGGGCCGCTGGTGAAGTGAGGGTTCCCTGGAGAGCACATTCAGTACCGGTTTTAAATGTGATCGGGCAGCAGGAGCAGGTGACAGGGCTGTCTGGTTGGCCAGGGATGATTTTAGGATATTTTCTAGAATGCAAAAGTCTTTGGACTTTAAGGAGAGTGGAAGTTACAGGAAGTGAGCTGGCCGGCCCTATTTTCACAGCCTATTCAGAGGGACCTGTGCATCTCAGGCTGAAGAGGACACAGGGAAGAAGACACGGACTGTCTGTCGCTCCCACAGAGTGGGTGAGAAAGTGAGGGTGTCCGGAATGGCTCCCAGGTTTTCGACAAAATCAGGTGAAGAAAAAAACAAACAACCACAGCACGCAACAAGTAGAAGTGCGTGGGATACAGTCAAGGCGTCCTCGCGAGGGACAAGCCTGTGGGGGAGTTGGAAAGTCAAGGGCTTTGTTTTCCTTACCTTAAAACTCACACAACATCCACTCAGTTGTAAATAAAGCCCTACGTAGGGAACCAAGTTCAGAAGTAGAGATAAGTGTTCAAGGTGCCCTCGTGAATGGAAGAAAAAGATACAGCAATTTCCGATGAATTCTTTCATAAGAAACAATGGTACTCTGGAATTCCAATTGTATGTTTCTATTCATGATGCAATATACAGCAATTAATTTCTCAGCAAAAATCACTTTCCTGGAGTTAGTAAGCCCTTTCAAGACAATGCAAGATATTGAAGTTAGAGCACTTCGAGTGAATTTTAAAATAAAAGCACATATTTTGCTACATAACTATACTTTACATGTGCCACTTGAAATAAGATTATGTCAATAAAGGTGTATTTAAACATGATTACATACAAATGCAATTTGAAAGAAATACGAGGCAAATAAAAGACACCAACAAGAGTTATCCAAAATACTAAATAGAACAAATAAAACAATTGAAAGGAAAAAAACTGGTAAACAGTTTTTAATCTTGCACATTATGTTAGCTTTTTCTGCTGAATAACATTTTTTTTAAAACCCTACAATTCAAAAACAGGATCCAGCTAGTTGAATTATGACAAAATCCTCACTCTCTGCTGAAAAATGATAGAATGCTTATATCATATTATAAAGGCAAATTAATAACATAAAATTTACATATTATGTTCATATTATCATAATCTCACTAATATATATTACTAATAATAGTAATGATTAGGTTAGAATGCTAATTATTCTTCACAAAATGGTTTATCTTAAAATAATATAAAATATAGTCTAATACTGTCATTATTAGATACAGGTTGGAGTATAGTTTAATATTTCTCTTTGATAATTAAATCATGCTTTTTTGTAAGTAGTTTAAAACTATTTAAAATGTTAATGTGGTTTATGTTTATAAAATCACTTTTTAAGGTTTTGAAGGAAATCATCAAATATAGAAACTAAGTTAATTTAACAAGTGCTCAATGACATCACATTACGTGATACAGTCAATATATTTTCTCATTAGAAAATGCATAATTGGGCAACATGCAAACTTTTAATAAAAGCAGCACACTAATGGGATATTTCTATCCAATATCTGGAGATGTGTCTGCTCTGTTGTTTCAGATGACATTTTTTGGTCCTCAATTTTCAGTGAACAGATTCACGCCACTGGAATACTGCAGCAGACGTGAGTAGAGATTGTAATGTATAAACTCAAGCTGTAAATGAAGAGAAAATAAAAGTACCTGCTTCAAGATTCAGTGATTTCTTATCACTAGTGCAAAATGTTTTAAGATTATTATCAACTAACAAGGTGAGATCTGTCCTAATTAGCTGCTTAGATGAGCTTTGAGCAATGTTTTAGCTGTGCACAGACATTCAAATGGCTATGTTGGGGTGGATCCACCTACTTTCTTAAATCTGTGCCTGCTCTTCTGAAAACTGTATTGTTCTTACACAGGATTCCTGGAGTGCTTGACCACTCTGTGTTTTGTTTCTCATTTTTCCTTTCATAACTCTCCTTTCCTTCTTCAGAGGGAGAGATGGAGTGTTTTCACACAGTATATGTGCATACTTGCTCCTGTGAACTTCAGTCCATCTGAGACGACGACCAGGTTTGATGGGGTGAATAAATTACCCATAAAACTTGCTCCATGCAGACTAGCTTTGTAAGCAGCTCACACCCAGACCCTTGGTCTAGCAGTAACATGGGTTAGTTCCAAGCAAGAAGGAGTGAGAAACCTCCTCCTCATGAAGAGATTAGTTAGATGTCAGCTATTAGAAAAGAAATGGAAGCCTAAGCTGTTTTAGTAGCTGTCAAGGTCATACAAATACAATTAAAAATAAAAACAAAATTTCAAGAGGAACAGAGACCCGAAGTTGTGTTGGGATATTAAAAGCAAATGGTCATTTTTGAAACTGTTGTGTCATTGGATGACAGTTTTTGATGCCTCTGTCTGGCCCTCATCACTCCTGAGAGAGAACGCTAACGTGACTAGGTTGTGCTGTGAACAGGCAGGCCAAAGAAAGAAAAGCAGCTGAGTGTCACCCCAGAATCACCATCATATGGGGTGGCATATGTAAGGTGAGTTGTAAGTGGACTGCCCAGAGCATTCAGGAGGATGGGGTGCCAGTATGAGGTCCCCACAAAGGGCATGCAACCCTGCTTCCCCACTCTGAGGAGTCCAGAGAATTTAGAAGATACTATTTGCATTTATTTGTATCATATTCTAGCAGAGGTCTGCAAGCCCCATCCTGGGTACCATCTATGTGTAAATAAAATTTAATCGGACCACACCCCTGATGGTTTTGTATTATTGGTGACTTCTTTCATACTACAAGACTGTGAAAGTCATTGCAGCAAAGGTGGTACAGCTCATCAATTTTAAACCATAATTTATCTTAACCTTAGCCCTGAAACTATGCCAATCCCTCTATTAAACTACAGCAGTTCTAGTTAACATCTACTATGTACATCTAAATATTTGCAGAACAGCCTAAATTGTAGCCAGCATCCTCTTATATATCATTAAGAGTCTTCAGGAAATTAATGACTCCCTCTTTTGCATATTTCTAGTCTTAAAGTAGATTTTCAAGTGAAATATTGATCGTCTATCAAAATGATTAGCTTTTGGAGTAGCAGCTGATTTTTTTCTCTACTAAAGCAATTGCTAAAATAATGTGCACCATGATGCACTCACAAATAAAATGCGTAACATGTAAATAGCACAGCATCTCTGAGACTGGCAAGAGAGAAAATCATCATTACACCCTCATAAACCCTCCCTACAGACATGTGGCATATTGCATATGCTAGGTACACAAGAGCAGTACTCAGTGAAAAGTATTGCTCTGTTCTCATGAAGACCCAACTCTGGTGTGGGGATGATATCGTTTAACTTGCAGGATGCCTCTAAAATTGCAGCGGTGCTAACTTGGAGGATGGGTTGTGTGGGCTGTCACCCCACTGAGGAGGAATTCTTGGCAGGTCAGCGTGAGTTGGGCTCAGGGGAGGGCAGTGGAAAATGGCAAAAGCCAAGTTTGATCCAGAGCCACTGACAAACAAAGGAGGGAGCCACAGGTAATCAGGACAGAAGGGAAAGATCAGGCCTCAGTGAAAAAATCAACACAAAAACAAGAAATGTCCCCAAACCTAGGGTTCAGCCCGCTACTCTTCATTCTGGGGATGCCTCTCTGCTGGGATCTTTTCACGGTGAGTGTAATGGATCTTCAGTGAACAGCACAGAGCACCAAGTACAGCACAGGTGATTTTTATTTTGCTGTTGTGATTTTGGTTTTAAAAACTAGACTTTAAGTAAAACTACTTTTGAAATATAATCAAATTAAAAGGGAGGCAAAATACAACCTCTGAAATACTACTGTGGTGATTCTGAAAATGTATTTTGTACTCTGTAGTCATGAAATTGCATGTGTTACAGGCCAGCAGCAGGTGTGAGGGAAGATCACACTCCCAGGTGGGTGCCCTCCCTGCAACAGGTGAGTCTTTTGCCACCTGTGCCCAGGTGCAGGTACGAGGTCCAGGACCTGCTCTAAATCTCCAGTCTAGTCCATTCCTTTGCTTAGCAGAGGACTGGCATAAATAGTAGCTCATGAAATATTTTTGAGTACTTTTCTAGGCAATTTATCTATACCAGGTATTAACTGTGGCAGATACTCAGTCAATATTCAAACCCAGCTCAGTATGCATCCAATTAACAAATTTAAACAACTACCCTATCTTAATTCTCTGGGATGGAATATAGGGTAACAGAATACTGACCTAATTTATAGGGCTGTTATGTACACTAAAGAGTAGTTAATTGCACGTGAATGTGTTTGGCAAACTCGGAAAGAAGGAACTAGAGAGGTGAAATATTCAGAAAATGTAAGTTTATACAACTGATTTCAAACTGAAAGCATCTCGAGTAGTCTCTGGAAATAGAAAATTGGTTGAAGAATCATCTTGAATCAGTTGTTTTCCCTGTATGTAGTGAAGTCCTAAAAACGCTAATGTATTTTTTTTAAATATACACTATTGTGTATAATGGCTTCTTAGTCAATAAATTATTTTGGGTCATTTTAACACAAACTCAGGAAATATTGGGTACAAGAAAATGGTTTGAACATTACTTTTGTCCTCTCATACGTATCTCAGCATGTGTGCACGCATCGGCAGCATGGAAATCTTAAAGTTGTGCTCCTAGGTTTGCCACAAGGTAAAAATAGACACCCATTTCCTGGAGTCCTCAATTGATGGACTTCTGACCTCTGAAAACACCACAAGTGGCGGGAGGTAATTTTAAATCACCTTTCACATTTTCACTAAAAGTCTCTGCTGGAAGGATCTAATCAGTGGGGAGAGAAGAAATAATGATGCATTAAAAGAAATATTGGGTCCAATACAGAGCAAGTAATCTCAACTTCCTCATCTAAGGCTGCCTAATACTTTCTCTTATATTTCTAGATCTAAAATTCTTACCTAAGCCATATAGAATTAGAGTATCACAGAATTTCAAACACTCCTGGATAGCCAGGAAAGAATACAGCCATCCACTCTGGATTGGACTTGGAATTTCACAGTCGTTTTAAAGCTCTGCTACGCAGTGTCTTGTGTCACGCTCGTTGCGGTGTTCCAGCTTTTGTCCCGCACTGTCAGAGAACACAGCGCTCTGTGCGCGTGGCAGGTGTGGGTTGCGGTCCGTCCCGCATGGGCACTGACTGAGGGGGATCTTGTGAAACTTCAGCGACTGAGCTCAGGGTTCAGGTAAGGGCTCATGATACCGCACCAATCACAAGCTCTCTGATGAGTCCTGGTGCTCTCGGGCCACGGACCACATTTCCGGAAGTGAAGACACACCCACCTCTCAGGAAGCAGCCGACTCCTGGAGCAAAAAGTACATTTACACAGCTCTGGGCTGGCTCTGAGGGCCTCTTTATTGGTCACATGACACCACCAAGTTAAATTATTATACTGATTTGCTAATTTGCCTAAGGTTCCTCGAATGTCTGAAGCAATTTATTTTTTCTGTGTTTTCCGTGAGCCTCACTACACTAATTTTTTGCTCATTTGCAGCACAAATAACTTAAAAATTCACTTATAAAACAACTGACTGACAGGCACTTTTACAAAGATAGCCCATTTCTACCTATATTTGTATCAAAGTTTAGCAACTGCACAGTGGCCTTTTCTGAAATAATGAAAGTCAAAATTTAATCCAGGAATCTCAAGAAAATGAGTTTGGTTATTAGAAAGGTGTCGGGAGATCAGACAGGGTGGGAAGCTCCGACTGCGGCGGGGAGGTCGTGGGGTCAGCACCCACTGAGACTTCACCCTGCTCCACAGGCGGCAGCTCGCCCGCTTGCTCGCTGTGCTTCCCCTTGACGCAGGAGGTCGGGTTCACGAACTCAGCAATCCAAGTCTGGGTAGCAAGCATCTGATTAGCGGGCTGAGGTTTCCCCTCCCTAACTGCGATCACAGGTACACTGGGTGCTGACCCAGAAAACTGATTCCCTACTGAGACAGCACTGCAGGGGACTTGCCGCAGGAGAGCTCCCAGTTGAGATCCCAGCAGGCAGAAGACAACTCCTGTCTGCCGCGTACAGCCATTCACGTGTTCCCTGCGTTATATGGTTTGTTACATGATTGTCATCAAACAAATACTTCAGAAGATACAAAATATCAATAGAAAGGAAACTGAATCATAGACACCTGCCTAAATGTCACAGGATGCCTTTTTCTTGTTTAAGGAAAACTGTCGCAGGTAACATTCTCTGAGTGTTGTTTTGTTTTGCTTTTGGTAGCAATTAAAGAACAAACAGATACTGTATGTTCTTAAGAGAATTTTTCTTCTTCAGAAAAGATTATCTTGATGTGTGAAATCCTGACCCTGGGGTGTGTGATGCACTCTGCTTGCTTTTGTAGCACTGTCTATTCATTTCATGTCTGTTGAATGAATATTTTTGATTCTTTTTTAGTGAATATTAAACGAAAGGTAAAAAATCGACTCCAAAAATTTTATAATCTCCATGAAATAAAAGTATCATGTGTACATAAATAGTACACAGTAGCATCATTTTAATTTAGTTGAAAAAAATTAGAGCCCGGGCGTGGTAGTCATGCCTTTAATTCCAGCACTCGGGAGACTGAGTCAGGAGGATCCTTTCGAGTTTGAGACCAACATGGGCTACAAAGTGAGTTCAAGGCCAGCCTGAACTACATAGTGAGATCCTGTCTCAAAAAATAGGGCCGGGGATTTAGCTCAGGGGCCTAAGCATCTACCTGGCAGTCGCTAGGTTATGAGTTCGATCTCTAGTACCAAAAAAAAATAATAATAATTAAGTGTATATCTATGTGTTTAATGTTTGTGTGTGCTTGTGCGCGCATGTGTGTGTGTGTTTGGTAGTTCCCTCCTTAAACAGAGACACTTAGTTGTCTTTACCATGTTTAGTTATTTAAATTATTTTTTAATGTGGCAAAGTCCCTGGAATTAATCCTCTCCATCTGCATACACAAAAGACATGACACGGGGAACAAAACAGCCTCTGAGGACAAAACCAGGCTCCTTTCACAGGCAGTCGGGAAATTAGTGTCATCACTAGGTTGAAGACATAAAGAGATTCAAAATTAAAAACCCTTTGAACGCTTCCAACAAGATTCCTATAATCAGCTGAAAGATAAGTAATGATCAGAGCCCTTTAAAACACTATTGTTCGCTCCATTAGAAATGTTTAAATGTACCCTACTATTCAGCAGAAATTATACAAGATTACTGCAGAAACCAGGCCATTGTTTCGGCAAGGCACCCAGATGTTTAAGAGATGGCTTTCCCCGCCAATGGAAGGTTAAAAGCCAAGATACAAAAACAGCTGCCGTTTTAGACCTTAATTACCAGGGACATTCGACCACATAGGTGCTGGATTGCTCTGGGAGACTGATTTATGTTGAAGGAGTGGGCTGGCGTGCTGTGTTTGGAAACTGGGATAGGGAGAATTGTAGAATGAGAAATGTATTCCATGTATGGAATCAAATTTTGGAAAATTCTTCCAAACCAGCCTTTCATGAGCCTCTCACAACTTCGTACCTGAGATTTCTTAACATCCTAAAGACTGCTTTTATCATTTAGCTCTGTTATCGCAGATCCAGTAAGGTGGGGGAGAGGAGATGAGTATGTTTCTCTACACTTCATTACCACTACTGTTTCACGCCATCATCAGGGGAGATTATGCAGAACAGAGCCACCCTCGAGTCTGAGAGCATTCTTAAGCGGGAGCCCAGAATAAAGCACACCTGATGGACTTAGTGACTCTTTTGCTATAACTCCTTCGTGCATTGTAAAGTTTTGAGAACATCACTGTTATTGATTTTGTTGATAATAATTAGGAGGGAACATTGGCGAGTTTCATCATTAAACATTTTGAAGATCTCACGTGATGTTATTCATCATCGCTTGCTGAAGATGGAGAAAGAACTGGTAGAATTTTAGAGACCGATTTTTGCAACCCATTCGGAAAAATAAATCCTTAACAATTCTAATTTTATATTCCAGGCAGTATCAGTTTAAATGTCCCAGGCAGTACCAAGACCAATCATGCACATAGAGATGAAGGGAGATTTTTAAGCTAAGCATAATCGTGGAGGATGTGTGAATCAAATCAAAATAAATTAAGGAGACACTCAGATACAGTGA
>RJWM01037283.1:0-17549 GCA_004363535.1 Dasyprocta punctata
TTTCCTGTATTCCCCTGGAGAAGGTGAATGTAAGGTTTCAGTTGCTTCCTGGGTTGAGGATATCTGTCCCTACTCCAGGCAGCTTCCCCTGTTGAGTGGTGGTCATTGGTCCAGCCTTACCTGATCACTAGTAACACTAGAAGACTCCTCAAATGTGGGGAGTATGGTGGGCGGGCCTTCAGCAAACCTATGTGGTCCTCCGATGCTCCGCAGCTATTTGAGGACAGGACTCTACCAGGTTCTGAATGACCTTTAAAGGCTAAACAGCTAGATGGAGTACCCTGTGCAGGCCTTGAGCTCAGGCCACGTGGCACTCCAAAGCTTCCCAGCTGCTTGGGGTTGTTGGGTGTGGTCCTACCAGGTTGTGAGTGAGGTGCTGAGCTTGCATGGCTGGATGAGGTTTCCTGTGTAGGCCTTTGGATCCTCACACTGAGCACAGGTTGTTCCCTGGCCACTCAGAATCACTGGGCAAGGCCCAGTGAGGCCCTAAAGACCTACCTGAAGGTCCCAGGATGATTGGCCATGCTGAGCACGTCCCTACCAGGTTCTGAGATGGGTGCAGAACTTGCACACCTGGTTGGAGTTTGCTGTGCAGGGCTTCGGCTTGCACCACTGAGTGCGGGTAGTTCCCCTTAACCATTTTGAGGATCTAGAGATCTTCAAAACCAGCACATTGAGGTGCTTTTAGTTTTAACAGTCCTTCCTTCCTTCCTATTGCTTATCTTTGTCCTTTCACATTTTACTATAAGCAGCAAGAAGAAACCAGACAGCATCTTCAATGCTTTAGCTGAAAGTTCCTTTAGCTATATAACCCAGTTCACCAGATACATTTACTTTCCAAACCATTTCAGGTGACAGTGTTGCTAAACATTGTGCCACTATATAATATAGCATTCCTTCCTTTTTCAATAAAATAGTCCTCCTTATATTTAAGCCTTCAGTGACAGCCTCCTCAAAGCTAAGACTTCTAGTAACAATCTGTTCAAGAAATTTTAGACTTTCACAAACACTGTCTTTAAAGTTCTTTCAACTTTGCAAAACTGCATAATTCTAAAGCCTTTCCCATGTTTTTAGATATTTATTATGATAGCACCCCACTTCTGAGTGCCAAAATCTGTATTATTTATCTATTGCTTCATAACAAATTACTGCAAAACACAATGGCTTTAAACAGCAGATGTCTATTTGTTTTCAGTTTTGTTTTATTTTGCAATGCTGGCACTTGAACCAAGGGCCTGGCCTAAAATTTCTGTTGGTCAGGAATTTGGGAGTGGCTCATATGGAAATCTTGGCTCAACGTCTATCACTGCATTTAGGATATAATTAAGTTTGCCCTCATCTGAAGGTTTGAATGACGATGGAATATCTGCTTCTAGAATGGCTCACTCACTTGGCTGCTGGTGAGAGGACTTAGTTCCTCACCACAGAAACCTCTTTTTAGGCAGTTGGAGTGCCCTTATGACACAGCAGTTAACTTCCACCAGCACAACTCATCTGTAAGAGAAATTTCATAAGAAGCCACACTGCCTCTTATGACTTAGTCACAAACTGTACCGTTACTTTTGCTTTATTCTGTTTGTTAGGAGCAAGTCTTAAGGGGAAAGGGAATCAAGCTCCACCTTTTGAAGGGAAGAACATCAAAAACTGTGGATGCATTTTTGTTGTTCTTGTTTATTTTTATTTTTATTTTTTTTAGCGGCACTGGGGATTGAACTCACAATCCTCATGCCTGCCAGACAGGCACTTAAACCACTGAGCCAAACTCCCAGCCCTTGTGGATGCATTTTTAAATAATCATAATGTAGGATTATTTTTCTCCCAGCATGTCATGGCTGAGCAGACAGGCAAAGTTCTCTAATCTAAACAAGAAAGAAACGAAAATTGGAGAAATGAAGTGGCTTGATGGATATGACAGTTTTTAACAATTGGCAAAGCTTTCTGTCCAGGTATAGCTAGAGATGGCTAGAATAGAGCCAAGGGCACAGGAGTTAGGCAATCCTACATCTTTTAAGTATGATGCTGTACTATATCACCTGTTTTCTCACCCAGAAAATAACTCTTTTACTATACGCCTATTTGTAATATTTGTCAGTTACTGCACTAAGTGTTTTACATGCATCAACTTAGTTAACACTCTCAAAACCTTTCATCATATTCTGTTCACAGGTATGGAATCTGTGGCTCAGACCAAGGAAGAAGACAGTAACACAGTCATAGAGCTATAGCAGAAAAACCAGCATTCAGACCTGGATTTGTCTAACACTAGATTGTTTTAAAAAACAATGAATGAATGTTTATATCATACAGATCCAAGAGAAGTTTGAGTCAAGATATAGAACATCTATGCACCTCTTGACTTGCAGTAGTACTGACAGTGTATCTCAAGAAAATATGGTTTTGAAAGAACAAGAACTGCAGGTTGAGGTGGAGGTCAGTGGTATATCACTTGGTTATCATGAGTAAAGTTCCATCTCCAGCACCACAAAAATAAGTATGCAAATTACCATTTTGAGAGCTTGTTGTTTTTATTTCTAATTTATATTAATACAGGCTATAATGCAGGCTATAATGATTATATTCACTATGAGGAGTAGGTACATGTACATAACACATCTTAATTCCTTTTATGACCCTTTACCCTTTCTTCCTTCTCAACTATATTTTCTTTCCATACCCTTTCTACTCCCTCTCTCCATCTCTTTCTTTTTTGTATATTATCTATCTTTTATTTTGCTCTCTCTTTATATTTTCGGTTTCTCATATAAGAGAAACTATGTAACATTTAAACATGTGTCTGATTTATTTCACTTAATATTATGGTCTCAGGGTACCTCCATTTTCCTAAAATTAACACAGGTTTAACCTTTTTTTTTTTCAGCACCGGGAATTGAACTCACAACCTCGCACCTGTCAGACAGGTGCTTAAGTCACTGAGCCAAACTCCTGGCCCTGGTTTTTCGAGGCAGGGTCACACTGTGTAGCTCAGGCCGGCCTTGTACTCACGTTGTAGCCCAAGAGGGCCTCGAACTCACAAGGCTCCTCCTACCTCAGCCTCCTGAGTGCTGGGATTAAAGGCGTGCACCACCATGCCCGGCTAGGTTTAACCTTCTTTATGGCAGAGTAGTACTCCGTTGTGTATAAATGCCACATTTTCTTTATTCATTTATCTCTTCATGGACATGTAACCTGCTTTCAAGGTTTAGTTATTTTGAATTATGCTGCTATAAATGTTGGTATGCATGCATCATTGTAATATGATATTTTTAACTTTTGGAAAGATAGCTAGGAGGGTAAGAGCCAGATCAAATGGAATTTCTTATTTTACATTTTTGCAAAATCTCCATATTGGTTTCTATTGGGGACCCGGCCTAGATCCCCAATCTCCCAAATGAGTGCACAGCGAAAGCTTAAATAAATGAGACAAGTGGTATGATTTTAGGGCTCCAGGAGGATCAAAGCCCCTGCAGAATTCTTGACTCTGCAGCTGTCATGAGGGCTAAGACAAAGACCTCTCTCCGTTGCCCGTATTTATTATCAAAGCAGAGAAAGAGAGGGGATACTGAAGAAAGCACGGGAAATGAGCAGGACCTTGGGAGTCACTTGAAAGACTTCTCCAAGTAGTAAATTATGCCAATTAAGAACTGTCTTATCTCCATGATGGCATTTATGGTGGGAAAGAGACGCTGCAGATATGTGATGTTTGCAGCTGCAGTCTCTATCTATTTACTTGAGTCTGAGCCAGGCGTCTTTGGCGGTGACCTTATCTTGCCCTTTGAGGTATCTCTGGTCTCATTGGCCACTACAGGCCTCAGCCAGGACCAGTGATTCAGAGACATTCCTTACTATGAATCAGCTCCCATCGCCAGGCAAGGGGCCTAGGCCTTGGACAGGCTCACAGATAAATAGAAAGCCAATTAGTTAATTTTAAACCCTGCTCAAAGCTCCTTCACAGTGGTCTCCAACAGGTTTCCATGATGGTATTACTAGATTACATTCCAACCAACAATGAAGAAGGGTTCCTTTTTCCCCCTGCAGTTTGTTGTTATCTGATGTCTTAATGATAGCAATTCTTTCTGGAATTTAGAGGGAATCTCAGTTTTGTTTTAATTTGCATTTCTCTAAAGGCCAGGAATGTTGAACATTTCTCACATATTTATTGGCCATTTGTATTTCATCTTTTTAGAAATGTCCATTTAAGTTGCCCATTTTTGGGGGAGGAGTCTTTTATTTTGGAGAGTGTAATTTTTTTGGACTTTCATGTATTGTAGATATTAGTCCTTTGAGGAATAGCTGGCAAAAATTTTTTTCCCATTCTATAGTCTCTGTCTTTATTGTTTATTTCCATTGTTGTGCAGAAACTTTTTACTTTGATATGACTTCATTTGTTCATTTTTTTGTTATGTCTTGCGTGCAATTGGTGTTTTGTTTAGAAAGTCTTTGCATAAGTCTTCAAGAGTTTCACCTCTTTTATCTTCCAGTAGGTTGAGTGCTTCTCTTTTAATATTTAGATCTTTGATCCACTTTTATTTTAGTTTAGTACCTGGTGAGAGATGTGGGTCTAGATTTATTCTTCTGCATGTCAATAGGGAGCTTTCCCGGAACCATTTGTTAAAGAGGCTATCTTTCTGCTAGTGTATATTTTTGGCCTTTTTGTCAAAGATTAGGAAGATAAATGTTCTTGGAGTTATTTCTGCATCCTCTGTTCTGTTTCAGTGATCCACATGTCTGTTTTTGTGCCAATACCATGCTGTTTTTATCACTATATATTTGTAGAAATACTTGAAGTCCAGATTTGTGACTCCTCCTGCCTTGCTCATATTGTCCAGAATTTCTTTTGCTATTCTAGGTATCTTTTAGTTTGATATGAATTTTAAGATTATTTTCTCTACTTCTATGAGCAATGCTATTGGTATTTTGACTGGGATTGCATTGAATCTGTATATTGGTTTTAGAAGTATGGCCATTTTGACAATGTCAGTTCTGCCTCTCTGGGAATAGGAAATATATTTAGATTTTCTGATGTTGTCTTTAATCTACTTAGTCAGAGTACTGCAGTTTGGATTGTAGAAGCTTTTGCCTCCTTAGTTAGGTTAATTCCTAACTATTTAATTTTTCTTGATGCTATAATAAAAGGTATCACTTCCCTAATTTCTTTCTCAATGAGTGTATCAGTGTTGTACAGAAATGACATTGATTTTTAAGTGTTAAATTTGTATCCTGCTATGCTGTTGAATTTGGCTGTAAATTCTAGGACTCTGGTGAATTTTTTTGATCATCTATGTAGAGGATCATGTCCTCTGCAAATAATAGTAATTCAGCTTTTTCAATTCCTGTACATAGTAGTTTTTGTTGCTTTCTCTTGCCTAATTATTCTGGCTAATGTTTTAAGAACTATGTTTTAACAGTAGTGGTAATAACTGACAATCTTGCCTTGATTCTGATTTTAGAGAAAAAGCCTTTAGCTTCTCCCCATTTAATATGTTAACCATTGGTTTGTCATGAATGAATTTTATCAAATTGAGATAAGGTCCTTGTATACTTATTTTCTTCAGGATTTTTATCATAAGTGAAGGTTAGATTGTATCAAAGGATTTTCCTTTATCAGCTGAGATAATTATGTGATTTTGGTCCTTGCTTCTATTTATATGATTTAGTATTGATTTTGGTATATTTAATCATCCCTATATCCCTGGGATGAATTCACTTGATCATGATGTAGGCTCTTCTTGATGATTTGCTGCATCCTGTTTACCAGTATCTTGTTAAATTTTTTTTTTTTTTGTTTTTGTTTTTGTTTTGGGATACTGGGGATTGAACTCATGACCTCTTCCTTGCCAGACAGGTGCTTGTGCCACTGAGCTAAATCCCCAGCCCCTCTTATTAAAGATTTTTGCATCAATGTTCATTAAAGAGATTAGCCAGTTGTTTTCTTTTTTGACTGGGGTCTTCTGGTTTTGGAATTGGAGTAATGCCAACTTCCAGGAATGATTATGGGAGTACTCCTTCCCTTTTGGTTTCACCAAAGAATTTGAGGAGTGTTAGCATTAGATGTTCCTTAAAGTTCTTGTAAGATTTAGGACTGAATTCATCAGGACTTGGGCTTTTCATAATTGGCAGATTTTTTATTACATTTTTAATCCTATTGCTTGATATTAGATTATTTGAGGATTTTACATCTTCTTCATTCAGCTTTGGCAGTTCATAAGTATCTGAGGATCTTCATTTTTTTTTTCTGAATTCTCCATTATTAGAGTACGGGTTCTCAAGGTAGTTATTAATAATCTTCTAGATTTTGAGTGTTCATTATGATTTCACCTTTTACACCTCTAATTGCAATTGATTTGAGTCTTTCTGTGTTTTGGTAATATTGGCTAGGAGCAATTTTGTTTATTCTTTTAGAGAATTGGCTCTTTGATTGTCTTTTTAGTCTCAATTTCATTAATTTCTGCTGTAATCTTTATAATTTCCTCCCTTGTGCTAGCTTTGGATTTGACTTGTTCTTGTTTTTCTAGGACCTTGATGTGCATCATTGTTGTTTATTTGGGCTTGCTCTTTTTCTTTGCTATGGGTACTCACAGCTATAAACTTCCCTCTAAGGACTATTATTGTGTCCCATAGTTTCTGGTATGCTGTACTATCATTACCATTTGTTACTATCAAATAATTTCTTTCTTGATTTATTTTGTGACTCATTGACTATTTAAGAGTGTATTGTTTAACCCAATTAGCCTTAATCAAAATAAATCTTCACCCAGACATATAATAATTAGGATATCAGAAATTCAGCAGAAGAACAGAATACTAAAAGCTATCGGAGAAGAGACACAGATCACCTATGAAGGAAAACCTATGAGAATCATGGCAGACTTCTCAACACAAACCACCAAGTGAAGAAGAGCTTGGAGTGAAGTATTTCAAGTCCTGAAAGCAAACAACTTCCAACCCAGATTGATGTATCCTGCAAAACTATCTTTCAAAATTGATGGAGAAATAAGATACTTCTATGACAAAGAACAACTGAAGAAATTCATGACCAGCAAACCAACCCTACAAAGAGTACTGAAATATACTCTTGAAAGAGATAAAAAGATAACTATAATCCCAAGAACAATAGCAAAAGGAAAGCACCAAACAGGGCAAACACATAAACAGAGAGAAAAAGTAAAGAACCAAAAACAGAAAGATAACATAATGACAAAGATAATGACAAAGATAAGTCAGTACATATCAGTTATATCCATCAATGTAAAGGGCCTCAATTCACCAATAAAAAGAAACAGACTGACAGAGTGGATTAAGAAACAAAATCCAAGAATATACTGTATACAAAACACACATTTAACCCAAAAGGAAATTCATATACTAAAAAAGAATGGAAAAAAATACTCTATGTGGCAGGAGCCCAGAAAAAAGCATGGGTGGCTATTCTGTTTGTAGACATGGACTTCAAACTGAGAATGATCAAAAGAGATAAGGAAGGTCACTACACACTTGTTAGGGAAAAAAACTTCAAGGGGAAGAGATTACAATCATAAATATATATGCACCAAATATAGGAGTACCCAACTATGTAAGACAAATCTTAATAGACTTGAAAAATCAAATACGTAATAATAGTTATGGACCTTAACACTCTATTGTCACAAAGAGATCAACCAAACAAAAAATCAACAAAGAAATAACAGAACTGAATCAAACTTGTGAACAAATGATCTAGTTTATGTGTACCAAGAATTCTACCCAACAACATCAGAATACACATTCTTCTTGGCTGCACATGGGTCATTCTCTAAAATAGACCAAATACTAGCCCAGAGAACATGCTTAAGTAAATGCAAAAGAATTGAAATAATCCCATACATATTATCTGACCATAGCACAATGAAATTGGAAATTAATGACCAAAAAAACCCACAAGAACCCCATAAACACATGGAAATTAACACTCTCCTAAACAACCAGTGGGTCATGGAAGAAATTAGACAATATCTACAATTGAACAAAAATGCAAATACAACTTACTGGAACCTGTGGGACACAATGAAAGCAGTCCTCAGAGGGAAATTTGTAGTGGTAGATGATCAGACTACCAGCTTTAGTTCTGCAAAGTCAGTGAAACACTGAACACTACAAGCATTAAGTTGTATTCCATCTCATTAGCTATCATCACAGCCTGTGTTTCTCTGGATTAGTTGGTTGCTTATGGGGGCAGGGGAGCAGTACATTGGCTCTTGTTTCCCTGCCCAGGGCTGGCATCTGGCTCTCCCCCAGTCAGCTGGCACATGGCCTAATTTCTAAGTATCTAACTTTCTGTGAATGACATTATTTTCCTAATTTCTTTCATGATGAGTTAATTATTGGTGTACAGGATGCTATTGACTTTCGTGTGCTGATTTTGTATCCTTCTATGCTTTTGAACTTGGTTATTAATTCTAAAAGTCTTTCTTGAAGTTTTTTGGTCTTCTATTCAGCTTTATTGTAATCTTATGGGACCATGCACTCTGTTGTTAACTGAAACATCTTTATATGACATGTGATTGTACTTGACACCATCCAGTTCCTGACCTTTCCAGCTTCTAAATGTTTTCATTTTTGTCCCCATCAGACACCTCAGACTTGCTTTCCCTAGCAATGACCTGGAGTGTTCTAGACTAAGTGTGTGACCATCTACTCTTGCTGCAGTCTGTTTTGGCACTTTGGAAATTGCCTTCACTGTACTCATTCTGAGCCTATCATCAGATAACGTGTGGTTAACCTATAGCTTGGTGGAAGTCTGCTCTCACATATAGTAGAAAATGCCACTCTTTTTTAAAATCTATGGATATTTGGGGAAGTCTTGATATTTGGTGCTGCTCTCCTCCTATTTGCTGCAGGAATGGAGTAAAACAGTTCACAGACACCTGGATGTTCATTAATAAATGCCAGGATAGGGCTGGATGGTAAAAAGGGATAGCAATTGGTTCCAACCCCCAGATTAAGAATTTGAGTCTTAGGCTATGAAGATCGTAGCCAGAATTCTCTTAGTTCACAGTGTATGCTGGCACTCCCATGTCTCCAAGACTGTTGGGACAATTCAATCAAAACTGGTTATTCTTTCATCTTCCACCTGTTATTCTTGTTGTTTGCTTGTTTTAATGATTATTATTCTCCTATTTTGGCATATGCTTTTAAGTAACTATGAGGAACTCTGAATTTCAGTTTCTTCATTTGTAAAATGTGAATTATAATCTCTACTTCTGAGTGTCCATGTGAGGAATTAATGAGATAATGTACTCAAAGTGCTAAGAACCTTGCCTGGGAAACAGTACTTCAATAAATAAACTCCCATTTTTTCTAGTTGACCTTTAGTCATGATTTCAATCCCTGTGTTTCAGCCTCTTTTTATAACTGCCTACACGCACTTTTTAAACCCCAAGGAAATTCCAATATTACTATGCTTTTGTACAATAAACAACAGGGATGGAGATTGATGACAGTGAGTCATAATTTGGTATTTTCTGATTGAAGAAAAGCAGAAGCTTCTGTCCTCAATCTTGTACTGTCATGCTTTTTAGGGACTGATGACTTGTGAGTCATATTTAAAAGGAGAGATAGAATTTAAGGTTGGAAGAAAAAAAAGAGAAAGAAGAAGAGAGACAATATAGGAAGAGATCACTAGGCAGCCAACCTCTTGGGGCACTGGCCCAGACCAACTACACTGCCAGAATCAGCTGACATCACACATGGAATAAATGGGGAGTGTATACACAGGTGTGGTAGAGAAACCATAAGCAAAGGAGAGATGTAAAAGAATAGTGGCTTAAAATATGATTAAATACATGAGACCACCATTAGAGGATGCAAATGAGAACAACTTATCATTTTGAAAACTGAAAACTAAAAGGGAAGATTCATGGGTTGTTTTTCTTAATATTAAAAGGATGACCAAATAGTGAATGTAGGACAGTCTCTTATTCCAGCAAAGGTATGGAAAAAATAATGATAATATTAGAGTATAATAATTTATAATGGAAACTTTAATAAATTAGTGGATTCAGACATGAAGGATTACTAATTAATAATGTAACAAAATGAGGCACTAAACACTGTACCTCTTGTTAACAAATCTTATGTTACCAATGAAATACTCTTGATTTTAAAGATCAAGATGAGATTTAATAAAAATTTTAGATCACCTACCATTCTATAAGAAATACAGAGTCAAGAAATATTTAAAATGATACCATAGAAGAGACAGTAAACAAAATCCAGAATGTGGAAAACTCTCCTGGACCAACAATTCATTTTCTTCAACAAATAACCTTCAAAGAACAGAAAGAGAGAGACAGGGGGAAACCTATGGATTGAAAAAATTTGGGAGATATATTAATTAATTGCAGTATGTGGGCTTCATTTTAAATCTGTTTCAAACAAACTGAAAAAGATAAAATATTAAGACAGTTGAAAAAATTTGAGTGCTAGCAAGACACTTGATAACATTAAAATATTGACTATTTTAAGGTGCGATAATGGTACTGTAATTTTAAGTCTCTAAAATAAGTATGGGTAAAATTTTTGAAGTTGGGGTTCTCCTGTCACCCAGCATTGAAGAGAGGGACATAGAATAAACAGCATTAGGCGTGAGTTCATCATTGTTAGATCTAGATAATGGTCACATAGAGGTTCATTTCACTATTGTGTATTTATATCTGTTTAAGATTTTCTATCATATAAAATTAAAGAGAGTTAGGACTGTTTACTTTCAGGGGTGAGGTAGGCTCTCTCTCCTAAGATTATGAATTCTTTAGCATCTAGAGGTAGTTCTGGGATTAGGAAAGTGGAATTAATTTACTAATTACTGGTGCTTGAATGGGTGACCCTGGAAGGATTGAGTGGGATTAAGTGACTGTTTTTGGCAGACTTGTGAATTGAAGTGACATGTATTACTTTAAAGCCAGAGGATTGAGAACCTATAAAAATGTTCCTTCCACCAGGCATGGTGGCACATGCCTGCAATCCTAGTACTCTGGAGGCTGAGGCACGAGGATTGTCATGTGAGTTTGAAGCCAGCCTGGGCTACATAATGAGTTCAAGGCCACCTTGAACTACATTGTGGGACCCTGTCTCAAAAACAAAACAAAACAAAACATTCATTCCTTCTTGCATGGTGAATACCATCATTTGAGATGATGATTGGCTACATATCCAGGAGTGGTATTGCTGGATCATATAGTAATTCTATTTTTGGTTGTTTGAGGAACAATGGCTATCAAGTTTGCTTTCCCACTACAGTATATAAGGGTTCCTTTTTCTCCACATCTTCTCCAGCATTTTATTTCTTTCTTTATTTAAAATAACCATTCTAGATGGGCATGATGGTACACATCTGTATGCTGTAATTCCAGCACTGGGGAGCTGATGCAGAAAGATCACTGCGAGTTCAAGGCTAGCCTGTGATACATAGTGAGCTTAATGCCAGTCTGAACTCTGTAACGAGACCCTGTCTCAAAAACCAAAACAAAATAACAAAGCATTCATACTGGGACAAGATGATACCTTATTGTAGTTTTGACTCACAATTCCCTGATGGCTAACAACACTGAGAATTTTTCACACATTTGTTAGACATTTTTACTTCTTTTGGGAAATGTCTATTCAAATCATTTACACATTTTTCAAAATATAAGCTCAAGAGCAGATGGCTTCAAATTTATAGATTCTACCAAACATTTAAAAGAATTAGCACCAATTGTTTTGAAACTATTTTAAAAAACAGGAAAAAAAAGGAAGAAAGTTCCTAACTCATCCTGTAAGACCAGTGTTACCCTTATAACAAAATCAGATAAAGACATCACCAGAAAAGAAAGCCATAGACCGATATTCTTCATAGGCACTGATGGATAAATCCTCAAAAAAATAATCCAGCAAACTGAACAGAACAGCATGCTAAAAGATATGCCAAACTGTATTAGAAGAATATAAAAGATTAAACAGCATGACCAAGTGAAGTTTATCCCAGGAATGTAAAGCAGGTTCAATATAAGAGCATGAATCAATGTAATCCACCATATTAATAGAACAAAGGACAAAAATCATATAAGTATCTCAATAGACATGAAAAAAGCATTTGATTAATTTGATTAAATCCAACATCCTTTCATGATAACAACTGCATGACAAACTAGGAATAGAGATAACTTTTACACCCAGAAAAGCATTCACAAAAACCATATGGCTAGCATTATACTTACTGATAAAATCCTGAGTGAGTGTGGAAGAAATCTGAAGGAAAGGATAAGGGAGAATCTTTTAGGGAGACTAATAGGAATTGAACCTGGGGCCTTGCACATACTAGGCAAGTGCTCTGCCATTTGGTTACATTCCCATCCCTTTTAATTTTTTTTGAGGCAGAGACTTGTGTAGTCTCAAAGTGGCTCAGGGTGGCCTTGAACTTGTGATCCTCCTGTCTTAGCCTCCCAAGTAACTGAGATTACAAGCATGTGCCACCATCCCTGGCTGGGAGAATAATTTTTATACCTTCTCCTTCATATGAAAAATTAATTTTACTAATAATTGTGAAAATAATAGCTGGAAAGGAACCTTGACTCTAATTCCATAATTTCCTGCCACAGTTTCCTGCTTATGACCCCAACCAATCCAGCAGAAACAATTACTTCTTACAGACTATCCTCTTGTTCTAATGCTTTTCTAGTTTTATATTGTGCCAACCCTCTTATTTATACTCAATGTAGGTTTAATATAAATAGCTTATCCATCTTCAAATTTCCATAATAAAAATGTTCTTAGCTCCAAGTCCAGTGGACACTTTCCCAACTGCTCTCTAGCCCTGGTGCTGGGAGTTGTGGGAACGTGTTCCAGGACCTGCCTTTTCTGGCTAACATCTCCAATGGCTTGATAAACCCTTTATTGTGGTCTCTAGAGTTTTGGTCTTTTAGTAAAAAGGGACACTTTTTGGCCATTCCTACTGTCTAATTTGCTACAGATACCTGTCTTAGGATTTACACTGAGTAAATTGAAAAATCAACAAAGCAAGAGAGATTCAGCAGGTGGAATTGATGGAGCATAGTGCTAGGACATTGGAATAGGAAGGGGAAAGAGTGAAGGATTCTTAGGCTTCTCTTCTGTTTTAGGTGAGTATGTATGGGTGCTACTTGTTAAAGAAATAAAGGAAAGGCCAAAATGATGAGCTCAATGATGGATGTGTTGCCATGAGGAGGCTGAGATATTCAGGAAGAGATATTGGGTAGGCAACTGGATACATGGGTGTCTTTGTTGCTTTCTCATCACTGGGACAAAATACCCAACACCCACAATCTAAAGGAGGAGAGATTTATTTTGGCTCACATTGTCAGTCTGTGATCAACTGGCCTGAACATATGAATGACATGGTGCACGGGCCTGGGGAGAGAAAGAGTTGCTCACCTCATGGCAACCAGGAAGCAATGAAAGAAGGGAGGAGTGGAGGCTAGGAATGCACTTTTCCAGGTCACACTCCCAGTGACCCATATCCCACCAGGCCTCCCCTTTTTAAGAGAACATTTAGCTACTAACTCATCAATGGATGAATTCATTGATGAGTATAATGCCCTCATGATAAAATCACCATCCAAACACGTGAGGCTTTGGGGGACTTTTTTTTTTTTTTGGTACCAGGGATTGAACCCACAACCTTGCACCTGCCAGGTGGGGGACATTTTTTAACCTAAATCATAACAATGGGTTTGGAGTTGAGGAGAGGTGTGGGCTGAAAACAAATGTTGGTGGTTGAATTTGAAAATGAATGAGAACATTCAGGGAGAGTAGAATGAGCCTAGGTGCATCAGTCAGCGCTTGCTAGAGATGCAGTTTTAATGCAAGATATACAAATATATAAGAATTTACAAGATTGGTTTACAATGGCCACCCACTGAGTCAAATGTGGAAGAGTGAAAAAGGCCTATTGCACACTGGAGATCTGAAGGATCCAGCTGAAGGCCTGGAGCTCACTGTAGTGTGCCATTGAGTCTGTATCAGGAGGCCTAAGGCTGAAGGGTCTGTGCTGAAGGCTGCTGGGCCTGCATTGGAAGGCTGAAAGCAATATCCAAGGTGAAGGCAAGGACTGGAACTCCTCCAAAGAAGCAGAAGTGATCCTTCCTTCTTCATTTCCCTTTTATACCATTCTGGTGACATTCCTTCCTAGAGCAGATGCAGTGGATTAGCTAATGGTCAACTTGTAACACCTAGCTGAACTGAATCAGCATGGTGCTGAGTGTGGATGGCCGACCTGAGGATTGTTGCCAACAACATAAAAAGAGCACTGGAAGGTAAGATGGTGTGCTGTTGATTCTCCTAGAGAAGTTTGCTTGCTGGCTTTCCTGATATGAACTCAGCTGTTTTCATTGTTGGAGAGACTCAGGTTCTTGCTGTCACTGAGGATGGCTGCAGTTCTCTGTGGGGGAGCTCTGGTCCTTACTTTGAACATCACTTCTGACCTCTAGTGCAAATCCCTCAACCTGCTGGCACAGATCCTTCATCCCACTGGCACAGACTTTCTAGTTCCCACACTGACCTTTGGGCCTTCCCAGTGCAAATCCTTGATACAGACTTGCACGAGACCCTGTCGTGGGCTCTAAGCCTCCAGTTGAATTTGTGGAGGACATTACCATGGGCTCTAGGCCTTGCTGGACTCATGCAGGACATTTCTATGGGATTCAGACCCTCAGCTGGATTCTCTGGGTCTCTAGTGAATGGATAGATGGTTTTCACTCTTCTAGATTTGTCTTTTGGGGTGAATATTATAAAATAATCCAATAAATTATGTGTCCTCTATTAAATGCATTCCCTTGAAAACTCTGACTACAACAGTTGGTCTTCCACACCCAGAACTATACTGAGCCAGCTTAGTTGGGTGTTTGTTACTCAGGTTGACACAATCAATTAACTTCCTTTTCTCCTTTCTTTTCTTTCTTTCTTTCTTTCCTTCTTTTTTTTTTGTACCAGGAATCAAACTCACAACCTCATACTTGCAAGGCAGGTGCTGTGCCAGTGAGCTATATCCTAGCCCACAATAAATTACCTTTCACACTAGACAAGAACTTTAGAGAAAAACATTAGTGAAAGAATAGGTAGAGAAAGATGTCTGTGTGAAAGACCTGGGGAAGGAATGAACCAGTGACCAGAGAATAAGAAATGTGATAAGTAAGAGAAATGTTTCAAGGATGAAAAAATGATCAATTATCAAAGTTATCAGACATGTTAACACTGTGGTCTCAGGTTTCATTTCTTTTTCTGGAAATGACATGATTTCATTCTTCTAAGAGTTTTATTCTTATAAAGAAAGTGTCAGTGTGTTGAAAAGCACAACACTCTCCTTGTTGCAGTTAACCTCCCCCTTTGGGGCAACTTAGCTGCTTAGATATTTTTGAGGCAATTTACAGAGTCCAAGTTGCTTTCACATCCTTCCTATTATTTAGTCTTACAATAGCTCCAGGAGGTAGGTTGGACAGAGAATTTTATCCAAAGTTTTTAGAATAGTAATCCAAGATATACAATATTGCAGACGTTTACCAAGAATATCCAGTTATAAGGAGCTGTACCACAAATACAAGGTATACCTTCTGTCACTCAGCCTACGGTTCCTTCTCTTCTAATAGTATAAACATCTGTTCTGTCTCTTAGACAAGATTGAAAGCTCTTTGAGGGCAAGACTATGTTTTACTCATCTCGAGTAAACCAACAGTGGCTGATATTCAAAATACTGCTATCTACTTGACTTTCTGAATGGGGCCCATTTCACTCCCATGTGAAACATGAGGGGCTCACTCAGCTTCAGGAACTTCTGAAAAACTATCCTTGCCACCCATTGCCTGGTATTGCCACCAGGGGTCAGTACCAGAGAGGGAGGCAAGGAAAGGAAAGGCAAAAATAAATTTGAATTTGTGTTCCTAGTGGCTAGTGAGGGGACTCCCAATGCTTATTATAGGAGCTGCCCCACCACATATCCTGTACCCAGGTCTTAGTACGAATTGCCAGAACCCAAGATTTTCAGTGGGGCTGGTAAAATGTGGACTGGAGGATGATGATATAGAGAAGTGCTGCAAAAGAAAGCCTGGATTGGAACAGAGAGCCTTGAGCTCTAGTTCTAGCTTTGGCACTTTGACCTTATCATGTCAACTCAGACACTTGTTAACATCTGGCCCTCAGTTTCCCTATCTGTTACAAAGGCAATTAAACCTGAGCACTGGTTGATAGCCAGAACTGCTTATTAGTAGAGTCTGAAGAGCTTTTTTCAAAACATACAAGTCATATGAACCCCACTGCAAATCTACTTAGGTAGAACTCCCAGGAGGTGGGATACATAGCTATGTCCTTGGAGACAGCTCCTTGGAGAGTTCTGCTGCAATCCTTGTTTTAGAAATTGCTGGCCTAGGTCACTGCTAGGGTTCCCCCCCCCAGCTATATGGCCTCTTCCTCTTCAGAGGCAGTATTAGGCAAGGGGAATTCATGAGTACCTCTGGTTGCCTCTAATCACATCTCCTACTCTCCTTCTAGAACCTGTACTGGCTATGTAAGGGCAGTCTCCCCACACTGTGCTCCTTGCTCACACCCTGGCTTGCTGACCTTTATGGGTAGAAACTACAGGCTCCAGAAGTGCCACCTCCCCTGACCATGGGCAGCACATCCAGGCCTCTATGTCTGCCCTGTTTTCCTCTGTATAATGGGGAACTTCTGAGGCATCAAGAAGAAACCGTCACAGGACTAGGGGGAAAAGAAGCATCCATGAGGCAAGGGTTGGGAGAAAGGGGTCTCTGTTGAGATAAAAATCAAAACAAAAAGCCAGGACCCTGCTGGAACTAAGAATAAGAATAGGAATCACTCTTCCCATCTGGGCAGTTTTACAACTTTCATAATCATTCACCACTTTATATTCTGGGATTTGACAACAGTTTTTTGAGGTAGAACCCATTAGCCCCGGTCCCCCAAGCTCTGCTCTCCTGACCACTCTGACCACATAGCACCCCTCTATGTTTGTCATGTTACCCGATGGATTTTATATGGCCCTTATCATTTCTGGCCTTTTATCTTTATTACATATTTACCTATTTGTTTGTTGTTAGTCTTCTCCACTAGAATGTAAGCTTCAGGAGGCCAGGGCCTGTGGCTGTCTCATTTACTATTGTATCCACAGTGGTTAGAAAAGTGTCTGACATATGATGATAAATATTTGTTTAATACATAAACGGAATGCATAAGTGGGGAAATCAAGATACACAAAGAAGTGCTTGACTCCAAATTCCATGTCTCATCACTGCTTTATGCAGGACTGGACTCTAGGTTCCTCTTTTTCCTGACACCCCAGTTTTCTTTTTTTTTTTATTTGAGCGAAGAAAAACAAAACAAACAAAAACAACAACAACAACAAAAAAGACGACATATATAGTAAAAACAACAAGCAAAAGAGACAAGCAAATGACTAGAGTAAATACACAACATTGCAGGTTTACACAACCGGTAGATAGAAGCTTGACAATGGTTGCAATATTGCGCATCGTTATCTTTAAAATGGTTTC
>RJWM01037284.1:0-17542 GCA_004363535.1 Dasyprocta punctata
TTTTTTTTTTTTTTTTTTTAATTTTGAGACAAGGTCTTGTGAAGTTGCTAAGTCATCTAGGCTGGGCTCCAACTTGCAATCCTCCTGCCTCAGCCTCCCAGAGTGCTGGGCTTATATCTCTGAGCTTGGCTGCAAATAGACTCCTGAAAAGTGCTTGGCTTTTGGAATTTGCTCCTAGGGTGACATCAAGGTGAAGAAGTCTGGCTGCAGCATGAGGGCAGGCATGGCCCGGCCATCCTCACACACTGCTGGACACGTGTGAGTCCATCTTGGCTCAGCCAGTACTGCAGAGCCAACCTGAATGGAGAAAACCACCAGCCCAATGCACAGACAGTGAGCTAAAAAAGTACAGGTACGTGTCGCTTGACCAGGGGACACGTATTGAGAAATGCATCATCAGGCAATGTTGTTGCTGTGTGACCATCATGGGCCATACTTACGCAAACTAAGACAGCCAGCACCTTGCTACGTGTAGTTGGTCATTGACTAAAAAGTCATAATGTGGGCTCAGTTGTACTTGTGCTTTTGTTGTTGTCGTTGGTTTTTCAGTGCTAGGAATCAAATCCAGGATCTCACACATGTCAGGCGAGGGCTCTACCACTGAGCTATGTTCTCAGCCTCGAGCATGTGCTCTGGAGCCAGTAACTTTGCTCCTGATTTATCACAGAGCAAAAGCTAAGTCCTGTGCGCTCTTCAGCAATTCCTAAACCAGAGACAAAGTAAAATCAACACTAAATTATGCAGAAAGCTAGAAAAATAATCTGTCATAAAACCTAGGTATATCTGCACCAATAGCCATTCCTACAGGGAATTTTTTTTTTTTCAGTACTAGGGATTGAATCCAGGGTTTTCATACTGACCTGCATCCCCAGAACTTGTAACTTTTTTTTTTGAGAGAGGGTCTTATTAAGTAGCTATTGCTAATTAATTAATTAATTAATTAATTTTTTGTACTGGGGATCAAACTCACAACCTCGGGCTTGCCAGGCAGGCACTTCTGCCACTGATCTAAACCCCTGGCCCTTCAGTAGCTAAATTGAAGCTGGATGTGGTGGCACATGTCTGCAATCTAGGCTGAGGCAGGGGGATTGCTGCACATTTGAGGTCAGCCAGGGCAACTTAGTGAGTTCAAAGCCAGCCTGAATGGTATAGTGAGACTCTGCTCTACCTCAAAAACAAAAAACAAACCAACAAACAAAATAAAAAACAAAAAAGCAAAACAAAACAACAAAAATTAGCTAAATTGCTCAGACTGGGCTCACACTTTTCATCTACCTGCCTCAGATTCTCAGAGATCTGGGATTACAGACACGGGCTACCAAGCCCATCACAGGGAATTTTTACAGTCAGAGATAGAGATGTTTCTATCATAAGACATTCAAAATAAAATCTGTGAGATTCTAAAGTTAAGAAATAAGAAAAAGAGAGTAAACTAAAAGAAATGAGTTTGGGGAACACTATAAGCTAAAATTATAGCTGGGCATGGTGGCGCACACCTTTAATCTCAGCACTCAGGAGGCTGAGGTAGGAGGAGCATTGTGAGTTCAAGGCCGGCTTGGGCTACAACACGAGTGCGAGGCTGACCTGAGCTACACAGTGAGACCCTGCCTCAAAAAACCAGGGCTGGGAGTTTGCCTCAGTGACTCAAGCACCTGTCTGACAGGTGCGAGGTTGTGAGCTCAATCCCTGGTGCCACAAAAACAAAAACAAAAACAAACAAACAAAAAAAAAAACCACTAAAATTATTTAAGTAGAAAATAAAAAGTAGCAGAAAGCATGAATAGAGTCAAAAGTTTATCTAGGCAGGGGGGCACATGCTTGTGATCCTAGAACTCAGAAGGCTGAGACAGGAGGGTTGCTGCAGCAAGTTTGAGGCTAACCTGAACTACATAGTGAGAACCTGTCTAAAAAAAAAAAAAAGTAAAAATAAATAAATAAAAAAGTCAGAAGTTGGCTCACTGAAAGTTCAGTACAGTGGGATAAACAGTTCCTGGCAATTCCAATTAAGGAAAAGAGAAAAGTGACCAAAAACAACAAGTTTAGGCATAAATTTAGAGGTTTGTCTCCCCGATGAAGGAGAAAGCAAGGAGCACAGCCTTTCCTACCTGCATCAACACATATGAAAATGGAAAGGAATCGGACAATTCTGCAGTAAAACCCAAACAGGAGAACTGACTTCAAAAGAGTAAGACCTAAGGCCGGGGATATAGCTCAGCACCACAGCACCTGCCTGGCAAGCATGAGGTCCTGAGTTCAATTCCCAGTACCAAAATAAAGAATAAGACCTAAGCCCACCTTAGACCCACGGGGAAAAAAGAACAAGTAATTAAAGATTATTTTGCCTTGTTTTGTTTTATTGTGGTGTGGTACCAGTGACTGAACCTAGGGCCTTAGCACATGCTAGGCATATACCCTACCATTGAGTTATAGACCCAATCCCCTTTTTAAAATTTTTATTTCATTAAATTAGTTAACCAACTAATTTACTGTTTTGTTTGTTTGTTTGGGACAGGGTCTCACTTTATAATTTGGGCTGTCCTTGAACTTACTATGTAGCCCACGCTGGCCTCGGACTCATGGCAATCTTCCTGCCTCAGCTTCCCAAGTACCTCCATGCCTGGATCTTTTTTCTTTTTTTCTTTTCTTTTTTGTTTTTTGGTACCAGGGATCCAACTCACAATCTCCCGCCTACCAGGTAGGCACTTATGCCACTGAGCTAAATCCCCAGCCCCGGATCTTATTTTTTATTTTAAGATAAGGTTTTGCTCAGTTTCCCAAGCTGTCCTGGAGCTCACAATCCTTCTGCCTCAGCCTCCTGGCTAGCTGGGATGACAGGCATGCACCACCATGCGTACCCTGGCAAGACTGCTTTGAAAGTGGGTTTACAGGGGGGTCCTAGTTACCTCTAGAATCCAGGCCCCTCTGGGCAAGACAGAGAAGAGCTCAGTCCCAAGGAGGAGGAGACAGGTGCACGGGTCCCTCTGGGGACAGCGGCAGCATGACAGGGAGATAAAATCCTTCCTCACGGAGTTAGATGTTTAGTACTTAGGAAGTTGTCCAGTGTTTAACTAGAGAAGGAGGAACTCAGTGCTTTCTCCTGTCCCACAGACTGAGGCTGGAGTGACTTCTACAGAAGGGAAAGGAAAGTTCGGAGAAGGGTCCTGCGGGAGTCTGCTCAGGTCACCCAGCAGCGTAGCATGGCAGGGCAGCTTCTGCAAGATGGTCTCTATCTGGGTACACTCTGAGAGGCTGAGGCAGGAGGATTGCAAGTTTGAGTCCAGTGTGGAGGACTTAGCACCTTAGGGAGACCCTAGCTCAAAAGAAAAAAGTGAATAAAGGGCTGGGAATATAGCTTAGCGCAAAGATCCTGGGTTTCATCTCTAGTACCACAAAAACAAAACAAAGCAAAACAACCTGAAAAACGTAACAACAATCACACATACACATACACACACACACAGTGCACTAGCCCATGTCCTGTAGTCTGTAAGTCTGAGATCCAGGTGTCCGAGGCTGGCCCCTCTGGAGTCCCTGCTCCTCCACTCTGTACGGTGTCGTCTACCTGTCCTCCTGGGTCATTTTTGTGCATCTGTGTCCTGACCTCCTCTGCCAAGGGCTCCAGTTGTGTGGCTGTGGGCCCATTCTGGGAGCCTCATTTTACCTTAGTCACCTTCCTAAACGCCTTTCTCCCAGTAGGGCCACATTCTGCTGGGGTGTGGGTTGGGCCTCGACTGTGTGAATTTGGGGCATCACATCCTCTCCCTGTCTGAGCGAGGGCACCCCGTGCTCACAGGTCCACCTCCCAGCCCTGTCCTGTACCCCTGCCCTGCTCCCTACCACTGTCATCGCACACGGAGGGAGGAGGCCGAGGTCACACAGCAGCGGGGCCAAGACGGGGCTTCACATTTCCAAGACCCTTGGCTCTCTCTGCAGAGCCAGGGTCACTTGGAGCGGCACGGAACCTCCACAAGTACACAGGCAGGTGCCAGGGCGAGGGACATAGTCTGCAGGACACTGCGTGCGCCAGCGGCCCCAAAGCCAAACAGGCCAGGGCGAGGGGCTGCGCAGGCTCCCATCGCCAGGCAGCAAGCCATCGCGCAGTCACTCTCCTGACCCACTCACTCCCCAGGGAGGCCCCGGCTCTTCTCAGCTCCTTGACACCAGCCCAGGAGGCTGCGGGTTTAAAGCAGGGAGCAAACACAGCCCAGAGGGCACAGGTCCGATCTGCAGGGGGATGGGGACACCCTTTGAAAGTGG
This sequence comes from Dasyprocta punctata, assembly GCA_004363535.1. Lineage (NCBI taxonomy): Eukaryota > Metazoa > Chordata > Mammalia > Rodentia > Dasyproctidae > Dasyprocta > Dasyprocta punctata. The sequence goes on from RJWM01037284.1 coordinate 4,258, forward strand.
CTCCAGAACCAGGGCCTGATTTGTACTTCAGAGCTAATGTGATTAGGGATGCGTTTGTCGCCAGAATATGTTAATGGACACAAATAGCCCCCAATTACCTTGCGAAGGTGCATGGCGGGGTGACCAGGAACCCAGCCTGGGCTGCTGTCCCCAGACTCTGGGGCCTCTGGGCAGAGCCCTGGATGGCCTGTGACCCTCATTTAATTGAACCCCTTGCTTTGGTGTCTTTCCAAGAGGCCTTGAGGACCCAGGAGGTGCTGTGGTCACCGCACGTCAGGCGAGGCCAGTCGGGTGGAATTAACTCATGTTCTTCTGGCTGGGCTGGGGGTGCCCACGGTGAACCCCAGCATTGCTGGAACCCGAGAGTCCCCTCTCACCAGGAGAGGCTCCGAGGCTGTCCAGGTTGGACAGAGAAGATGGTTCCAGGTGTTCAGGCCGCATCCCCTCTGAGCAAGTCCAAAAAGACTCTGAGGACACTGTGTCCCCCAGGGCTGCCGTGCCAAAGAGCAGCGTGGTGGCCTCAGACAACACAAACCTGTTCTCTCCCCGCTCTGAATGTCAGCGGTGGAACTGGGGAGTGTGAGGCCCAGGTCTTTCCTGCCTCCGGCAGCTCCTGGCTGTGACAGGGGCTGCACTGTCCCGTCTCTGCCTGTCCATGTGAGTTTGGCTACTGTCTCCCTCCTCTGTGAGCCGGGAGAGACCCCCTCTCCCACCCTAGTGGCCTGGCAGGACTGCAGAGTGGAAGAGGTAAAGGGCTACCCGGGCTGACTCTGTCCAGGCTCAGGCCCAGGGGACAGAGGAGCTGGCCCTGTGTGGACAGTGAGTGTGATTAGAGCAGAGACACCCCCAGAGGACAGTTGATCCCTAAAAGCTGGTCCCAAGATGATGCCCTCTCTCATTGCCCAGCCTAGGAAGCCATGGCTGTTTCCCCTTCTCGTCCTGTGCAGCCCCAGGGCCTTTGCGTGCCTAGAGTGTTCCTGCCCCAGATCTTCACAGGCTCCTCTCCATCAGAAACCGCCTTTCCCAACCCCAGCTAGAGCAGGCGCCCCACTTCCATCTGTTGTGTGTCCCTCCTGGACTCAGCCCCAAGAGAGCAGGCTGCACCCCTTTCCCAGGACGAGCACCTGGCAGGCAGCGGGGGTTGGAGGAAGAAACGTTCGCTGAGCCATGCCCGCGCCCGGGCGGAGGAGGATGGGGGGATGGGACCCCACAGCCGGCCGCAGATCCCCTCCCAGGCGGCTCTTGGCTGGGAAGAGGCTCCCTGCTCCTTCCTGTCTGTCAGGAGGCCCTTTGGGAGGGTCCACCGGCTTCACACCTGGGGCAGGGGCAGCCTGGCCGTTTGCTGGAGTCTGTGGTGCCCAACTAGGACCCTTTTGGTGAGAAATGTGCATTTTCATGGCAACAGGGCCTCAGGAAATCTCCAAATATTCATATGCAAACACGGAAGTTCTGGGGTCCCCAGGGGCTGGGCCTTGACAAACTCTGACCAGAGGGAGGGCAGAGGGGTCCAGGTGGGCTCAGCTCCAGGGCCAGGAGCCAAGGCCAGGAAGATGGTAGCTCTGGCCAGCCGGCTCGGGGTCCCAGGAGCCTCTCTGCCAGGTGTCTGTCACCTGCTGGGTGCTGGGCTCATCCCCAGCCCTCTAGTCTCTTGGCCATTCTTGCTCCAGGCCACAGGCCACTTGCAGAGAGCAGGGATGGGACACTGGCTCAGCCCCAGCTCAGCTGCTGACTCTGTGTGGGCCTTGAGCGAGTAAGTCGCTTTTCAAGTCCATTTCTGGCTCTTAAAATCAGGATTCCGGGACCAGCTCCTCCCTCTCCTTCTCCTGATGTCACCCCATGCCTCCAGCGCACCCAGGAATGGGTCGCACTCCTGGCCAGTGAGCTGAGTCAGGGACAGAGCAGGGCTCTATGCTCCCTCTGGACCCCTGGTTCGTGACTTGTCCTCCCAGGGGACCCGCAGGGCTGTCCCTTCTAGGGCTCAGATAAACAACAGTGACTCAGTGTAACTGCACAGTGATTCCATGGGCGGCGCTTCTGCTGACAGATTATTCAGTGTTGGTCTGAAATTCCAATTTAGCTGGGCGTCCTGTTTTTACTCGCTGAATTCCCCAGAGCTTCTTTCTGGAGCCTCACTGCTGCACAGGGCAGAGGCTGGGAGGGTCTGAGGTGCTTCAAACCGGGCCAGCAAAGGGCGAAGCCCAGCGCAGGCTCTGGGTTCAGCTTCTGCGTGGTCCTGACTGTGATGATGGGCTGCACAGGAGCCTCAGTACTGCTAAGGGCAGCATGGGAGAAATGTGAGTTTCTCCGGGGATCACGGATGTCCCGTGTTGTGGGCACAACCAGTGGTGCTCTGCCCGGGGTGGGAGGTCACCGCCACATCTCTACCTGCTGCCCCCCAACACCACCCAGCCTCAGCTATGGGGACCTTTGCTCTAAAGTTTTGCCCTTCTTGCGTCCTCCTGGAGTCCCCTTTCCTCTGGCTGGAACACCTTCGCCCACACCTGGTGAGGGAGGCGCCCCCTGCCCCCCAGCCTTCGCCCTTGCGCTGAGGACCAGGTACTGGCAGTCCTGTCTGCCCTGGCTCGGTCACCCTCCCTTGCTTCCCTGGGGACCTCTCTGGTCTGGAATTCTCTATAGGCAGGCCCAGAGCTGACTCTGGAAATACAGAAATGGAGGACACCCTGGTGGCAGCTGAGGCCCTGGCAGAGTGGGCACAGGATGCCCGGATGGACAGACGGACAGACACAGTGAACCTGTCTTGGTGTGTGAGTCTGATCCGTGAGATTTGATCCGGATTCGCCAGGTCCCAGTGCAAGGGGAATCAGCCAACTGCTCCCGGGGCGGGGGGCTGTCCAGGTGGGGTCAGAGACAGAAACCAAACAAGAAAATGCAGCAGCATCTTAGAAGGAGCCAGAGGTCAACGGAGGAGGGAAGCAGGAGGGGGACCCTAAGGGGTGCTGGGGTGGGGCCCGATGGGCGGGGAATGGGGAGGGATGGGGGGCTGCAGTTTTAACTTGAGCGGTCAGGTGAGGCCTCGGCAGGAAAGAAAGCAGCCCTGGAGAATGAATGCCAGGAGTTTGGGCAGGGGTACCGTGGGGCAGAGGCCCTGGCAGCCTCAGGAGGTTTGGGGTGCCTGAAGGAGCGGGGAGGGAGGTGGCGAGGGGGGAGCCATTGGAGGGCAGAGCCTTGGAGCCTTGGCAAGACTTGGGCGCTGTTCAGAGAGGAGTAGGAGCCGAAAGGTCACCCCAGCTGTGGGGCTGAGGACAGGCCGTGGCGGGCGGGAGCTGAGACCTGTGGGCGCCCCGGGAGGAGGAGGCACCCCAGGGAGAAGGGAAGGAGCCCAGGTGAGCGGCCGCACAGGCAGCAGGCAGCAAGAAATGGGGTGGGCGGCCAGGTCTCCGCACGCATCCTGCTGCCCCGGCTCTCGGGACGGCTGGCCTAGTCCTTGTGCTCGGCTCTGATGGCCGTGGATGCTTCAGATTGGAATCGCATTTGTTTTTCTCCTTTTCAATGAATGATTTATTTTCCAGTTTATAACGCTCACCCACCACCCTTGCTCATGAGCTCACAGACCCGAAGAAAGAACGTGAGGAATTTCCCAGCGGCACAAGCCCGTCTCACCCCTCCCGGCATGGCCCGCAGGCATCTCTGCCTCGCCCCTCAGGCCTGCCAGCCCAGCGCCAAGCCAAGAGGCTCACAGCCAGAGCCAGCGCGGGCCTGTGGGGCAGATTCCAGCTCCAGTCAACCATCCTCGCTTCGGGCAACCCAGCCCGTCCCTGGAAAGGTCCCTTCTGAGCCCTCAGCCTCAGACACGGCCCGGTTCGCTCCTTCTTCGTGGGCTGGCCGAGGCAGCAGGCCAGCGTGGATCCTGGGGTGGGGGTGGGGGGCTGTAGGCCTCGGAAGCACAAGACTCAACAGGTGGGAGAGAAAGCGGCAGGCAGGAGCCCCGCGCTGCAGCCTGCAGGGGAGGGGTCTTCCCGTCTCCACTCTGCCATCTTGGACAAATCACTTAATCCCTCTGTTCTGTACATCGTCCAGCTGCAAAACAGTACTTAGGAGGCTCGGGGTGCTGGGACCCCTAATTAAGCCTGGTTGGCGGAGTCCTCCCAGGGCGGCAGATGAAAGCGCCATTGAAGTACAAAGTACTGTCTCTGGGTAACTCTCTGTCCTGAGCAGGAGGTGACGTCCAGAGAAAATGGGTGAGGTGGCCTAGGGTCTCTGGCCCCAGGGTACACTTGCCTGGCTCAGAGGGACCCCTGAGGCCACCAGGGTGAGCTGGGCAGTGTCAGACCCCTAGAGATATGTCTTTTGGGTGCAGGCCCTGAAGCCACCCTCTCCTGTCCCCTCACTGTCCAGGCCCTGGGCTCTTTAGTCTCCTGTATCGGCATCTGCCCAGGAGACAGCAAGCGATCTGCTCTCTGCAACAGTTGCTAATAGACGCCCATCTTAGCGGTCACTTAAGGTGCAGGCTTATGTCCCCCGCTGGCAGGGTCCTCACCAGCCTGAGCAGGCTCCTCCTGGCCTTGGCCCCTGGGCCCCAGTCGGGTGTCCCTGCTCGTCCTCTGGGGCCATGGGCCATGGAAGCTTCCTGCTCACCACATCACACCAACGGCAACCCCTGCCTCCTGAGAGAGCCTGCAGTGCTCGGGAGCCTGGCCAGGCTGTGGGTGTGTGGGTTCTCTGCACTCCGGGGTCCTCTGACATCACGGCTGTGGAGCCCAGGACACTGCTGGGCTCTGCCTCCCCTGGCCTGCCCCGGCCCAGCCTCAGAGTCTGTGAAGCACGTCTCTACCCAGAAGTGACACTGTGCCCTCTGCCTGGAATATCTCAAACTCCCCTGCTTTTGTTTTGGTGGGGTGGTATTGGGGATCAAACCTAGGGCCTTCACACTGAGCTTCATCCTCAGTTCTCACCACCCCCTGCCCCCCTCAGTCACTAAGTGCTAAGTCACTGAGTTGCCCAGCCTGGGCTCAAATTTTCTCCTGCCTCAGCCTCCCTGAGTGCTGGTCTTACAGGCATGCACTACCATGCCCACGTTCAAACTCCCCTTCTTCAGCTCTTCGGAATTTCCCAGCCTGCTTTTGGCCCAACCCCCTGTACTGGGACAGAATCTTCAAAAACGACTCACCGGCTGCACTGCCCACCACGGCCCATGGCTCAGCTGATTCCCTCCACCCTCGCCTCCCTTTGTCCCTCCCCCACCCACTCTCAGCCTCCCCCAGCAGCAGTTTACGAGGACAGCAGTTCTGGGTATGACCAGGGATTCCCAGGGCCGCCCCTGCTCTGTCCACAGTCTGCGCCAGCTGGGAGTCTGGCAAGGCCTCCCCTCCCCCTTCAGAGTTGCCTTCAGCAACATAAATGTGTGTTACCTGATGTGTGAAGGCAACCCAGACCCCAGAGGCTGAGACAGAGTCCCAAAAGAGAAAAGAATGCAACCACAGCCCCCCGTTTCCGGGCATCCATGTCACCCACGGAGCCAATCACCCACAGAAGAGCTGGCAGCAACTGCAGATCACCCCATCTGGAGTAGAAACTGGAGCAAGATTGGCACTCCAGGCAATGCGAGAAAGGTGTATCCCTCACCTACCCAACAGCCCGCACGGTGGCTCCTCAGTGAGAGACACCTAAGCACGGGGTCCAGCAGCCTGTCTCCTGGGGTGCACCTCAAAGAACAGAACTGCACCTCCATATGAAGGTCGGTGGCCACGCTAGTCACAGCAATCCAAAGGCGGAAGCAGCCCAGGTTCTGTCAGTTGCTGAACAGGTGAAACAAATGGTAGATGGACCAGATGTGGTACTGCATACCTGCAATCCTAGCACTGCCGGAGGCTGAGACAGGAGGATTCAGAGGTTGAATGCAGCCTAGACACTTTAAGGACCTAGTGAGATCCTGTCTCAAAATAAAAAAATATAAAGGGGGTAGAGATGTAGCTTGGTGCAAAGAGCAGTTTCTAGCAATGGAAGACAAAAGGAAAGAGGAAGTCATGGATACGGACAGATATGAAACGAAGGCACAGCTAGCAACACTGAATGGGAAGGGCTTTGAAAAGGTAAATGTGTGTCATGACGCACAGATGTTCTGGAAGGAAGGATGGACAGCCCACGCTCAAGTCCACCATCGATCTGGGACGGAACTACAGAAGATCTGTGCGTGTGTGCACCTATGTGTACGCACGTGCGTGTGTGTGGTGTCTTCGTGCATTTGTTTTGTAATTTCCCAAATCTCCCCAGCAAACTTTTGTAACTAGCAAGTTTCACAGCAGGAAAAAGACTGGAGAAATATGATTTCTCCAGAAGTCCTGCCAGCTCATCCTGTGCCGTGGGTCACTCGGTCCCGGTCGGCCAGCAGGAAACCCCTGTCCAACATGGGCATCTGCATTGTTCCCAGCCGCCTCCTTTCGGCCAGGAGCCAGCACCGATTCAGAAAGAGCTGCAGAAGGAAGCCCAGAGACTCCCCTCCCAGGTCCAGTGCAATCCTTCCCTCCTTCTGTTTCTCATGCAGTCCTCATTCATGCCTTCATTCATTCACTTGTTCTTCTCTTATGCTGTCAGGTGCCTGCTCAAGCACGGTGAGGTCTGGAAGCCCCGGAAATGGCTGGGGCAGGAAGGGAAACCTTGCCCTTTGCCCTCTGCCCCAGCTGACACCCTCTGCAAACCCCCAATCTTCAGCAGCAGTGCCGCCCCTCCCCTGCAGCACTCCTGGCAGAGGGAAGATGGCACTGCGTCAGGCTCTCTCCAGAGAGGGGCTGAGGCTTCTCCAAGGCAGCCCACCTCTCGCCCACTCTGGATAACACATCTTGCTCCCCTCCACAAGCCAGGCTCTGCCCCTAAAGGCGGATGTGTCTGGGGCCAGGACCAAGAGCCAGCCCAGCCCTCCCAGGAGCCGTCTGGGCATTGTGTGCTTCAGAACAACTGCCTGAGAAGCTAGACGATCACAGCAGACACACCTAACACCCAAGTCGTTCTTGGCCCAGAAGTCCAATGGTGCCAGTGCAGAGCAAGAGCCACGTGCACTACAAGATCAGGGCCCTGCCACCTTCTCCAAGCCCCTGTCCACGCCCCCATGCTGCCATGCTGCACTTTCAGGCTGCTGTTCCAGTCTTCCAAGTGCTTTCTACCTCAGGGCCTTTGCGTGTGCCAGGATGTTTTTCCCTCCAGGTCTCGGCAGGACTGGCTCCCTCTTGCATGGAGATCTCAGGAGAAATGTCAGCTCCCTTCTCATCCATTTCTAAGTGACAATCCCTGACACATCTGTGACTATTTCCCTATTTGATCTCCTTCAAGGTGTATGTGACTCTCTAAAAGTACCTTATACACTGGTACCCTTCCCGAGTACTGCTTTCTCTCCCAGACACTGAGCCGCTAGAACAGGGACCGAGTACTTGTGGCTATTCTCATCACCCCACACATATCAGGTGCTTGGTAAGTGTTTGTCGAATGCATGTGTGATAGACAAATGAAGAATAGTTGGTCTGCAAAATACACGCCGGTGTCTTGCCACAGGGGTGTGGCAGAGAAGCTTTCTGGTCTCCGCTGTGTGTGTGTTTTTAATTATCATGAGAATCTACCTGCTAGGCACTGGGCCTGAATTCACAAGGCCACCCCAGTTCTTTGGTGTTAATATTCTCTGAAGTTTGGCTCAGAGAGAAATAAAAAGAAAGAGTCCCCCCACCCCCACCCCAGCCTCACCCACCCTCCACCAAAGAAAGGCACAGCGAGCACCCCAGAGTTTGGGGTGAGTCAAAACCAAAGCCAAAAGCAGGGCCCGGCCCAGTTCTGGGCCCAGGGCTGCCTTTGAGGGCCAGCTGTGCCCAGTGTGTTTGTAGTGCGGGCGGCCCAGGCTGCCAGATGTTCCCGCGAGCACTGCCACTTCAAACGCCGCCGGGCTCACGCCCATTACCTGCGCAGCCTTTGTGGATTTCAAAGGGGAGGCGGTGGCACTTTCCCTGTAATCACTGGGCCCCAACCTGCCTTTAATGGACCATTAGGGAACACTGTAAGGAGAGTCCCCGATCATTACCGTACTCTGATGGCCCGGGCGCCCACCTGGAGGGGCCCGCGGGCAGCCACCTGCAGCGCCAGCTCCGGGGAGGCCCGGCTGGCCACAGTGCAGGGCTGGGAGTCAGGGCCCACAGCTTCCAGGGCCCGGGCTGTCCTGCCTCTCCTCCCCGGCCAAGGGTCCTGCTCTCTGCCACCTGCTTGTCACGAGGCGTCGGGCAGCGGCCTTCCTCTAACTGAGGCTGTTTCCTAACTGTCTGTGGGAAGGAGGAGAGAAGTTATCATTAGGGTCACTTTGTAAACAGTAACACCCGGGACAAATGTGTACCTGGCGCTCATGTCCCCCAAATCCACATCCACCGGAACCTCAGGCTGTGACCTTCTGTGGAACAAAGATTGTTGCAGGTGCGATGAAGCTAAAGATCAAGAAGCGATCCTCCTGTATTAGGGTGGCCCTGTATTCAGCGACTGCGTGTGTCCCTATGAGTGACAGGAAGGAGCAGATTCAGGCATTGTGCAGACAGAGCGACGTGGCCACGTGCCAGGGAGACCAGGAGCCGCCAGAAGTTGGAAGAGATCAGAAGGAGCCCCTCTTAGAGCGTTAGAGGGAGTGCAGCCCATAGACTCCTTGCTTTGGGCTTTGGGTCCACAGAACCACGAGAGACAAAGCTTTTGTTAAGGCACCAAGTTGGTCACAGCAATCCTGGGAAACTAACGAAAGTGCAGGCTCCTTGGGGTTGAGGCAACTCTGGCCCCACATGCTATGTGTTCTTTGGCAGGTGAAGTCTCTCGCTGAGCTTTATCTGAAAGTGGGAAGAGCTCCTGGGAACCTCAGAACAATCACATGTAGCATTTGGCTAGCTCTGAGCACTCAGGAGAGGTCACCCCTATCATCCTTGTAGTTATTAGGGTTCTAGAACCTGCAGGCTCCTCCTCATTGAATCATTCATTTGCCGCCTTGGTGGAATCACCTGGGAATGGAGCTGGGCTGGAAGAGGCCAAACCAAATTTTAGGGAGACCTTTTGAACTCCCAGATCAAGCTGGTCTTGAAGTTAATGTTATTTCTGACTTCTTAGTTTTGAGTCAATAAATTCCCCCCAACACACACGCATGCACGTACACACACTTGAAGAAATGATAAAGTTCACTATTTCAAGCTCCTAAGATTTGGGGGGTGCTTGTTACTGCAGTGTAACCTAACTTTTCTGACTGCTTCATCAGCCACCACCTAGAACTATAGGTGGCAAGCAGCTATCCATTGGGGTGCACATCTCCCACCTGCTCTCGGAGCTAGGTAGAGCCATAGAGCTGCTTTTTACCAGTTGATGTGAGTGGAAGAGCCTTGGAGATTAAGAAATAGGTGGCCTCTGTACCCTCATCCTGCCGCTAGCTGTGGTCAAAGCACCCAGAGTCCCAGGACAGGGCTGGGTAAACCGTGGCCGATGGCTGAACTCTGACCTACCGTGGTCAAATCCAGGCCTGCCTATTTGTGCAAGCATTGTCTGTGGCTCCTCTTATGACTCGACTCAGAGGTGAGCAGCTGCAATGCAGACTTGGTCCACACAGTCAGAGATTTAGGCGAGAAAGAAGAAACTTATCACAGCCTCCAGCAGCCCAGCTCCAGCACAAGGCCAGGAGTCACGGGGCATGAAAGAACAGGAACTTGAGCGTCCAAGGCCAGGTTTCTATTCATTCGCTCATTCATTCACTCAATAAATGTTTTGATGGAGTACAGCTGTGGCCCAGGCTTATGATACATGTGGGTGCAGTATAGATAGGACTTCCCCCTTTTTTTTTTTTTTTTTTTGTACTGGGGATTGAACTCACAGCCTAATGCTTACCAGGCAGGCGCTGTGCCCTGAGCTGTCTCCCCGGCCCAGCAGTTCCTTCTTTGTTGTGGTGTTGGGGATTAGACCCAAGGCCCTGAACGTGCTAGGTGAGAAAGCTACCCCTCAGTCACATCGCAGCCCCAGATATGATTTCTGTGCTCAGCGCTTGTGATTTTGATGCAGTAGTCAAGAATCTACCACTAATGGAATCTCCCCTACCCCAGCGTCAGTTTCCCCCGTGAGAGAAGCCACCAGTCTTGAGGCCCTGACTCCTCTGATCATCTCAAACTGTCAAGGCAAGCCTGGCATGGTGATGCACACCTGTAATCCCAGTACTTGGGAGGCTGAGGCAGGAGGATCATTGCAAGTTCAAGACCAGCCTGGGCTGCAAAATGAGCTCAAGGCCAGCCTGAACTGCATAGCAAGACCCTGTCTCAAAAAGACAAAATTAATTAATGAAATTAAATTAAACTGTCAAGGCATGTGTTGTGGATTGAATTGTGGCCCCCTAAAATACGTGTCAAGTCCTAATTCTTAATCTCTCTGAATGAGATCTTATTTTTATTTTATTTTTTATTTTTATTTTTTTCGTGGCACAGGGGATTGAACTCACAACCTCGCACCTGCCAGACAGGTATTTAGGCCGCTGAGCCAAACTCCCGGCCCTAGTTTTTGAGGCAGGGTCGCACTATGTATCTCGGGCTGGCCTTGCACTCGTGTTGTAGCCCAAGCCGGCCTGGAACTCACAACGCTCCACTTACCTCAGCCTCCCAAGTGCTGGGATTAAAGGCATGCGCCACCACGCCTGGCTGAGATCTTATTTTTATTTATTTTATTTATTTATTTATTTATTTATTCATTTATTTTTGCGGCACCGGGGATCGAACTCACAGCCTCACGCCTGCCAGACAGGCACTTAAGCCACTGAACCAAACTCCCAGCCCTGGTTTTTTGAGGCAAGGTCACACTATGTAGCTCAGGCCGGCCTTGCGCTCGTGTTGTAGCCCAAGCTGGCCTCGAACTCACAATGCTCCACCTACCTCAGCCTCCTGAGTGCTATGAGATCTTATTTTTAAACAGGGTCTTTGTAGGTATCATGAAGTCTTACAAGATTAAGAGGAAGTCTTATTGAAATATAGTGGGCTTCTAATTCAATGACTTGTGCTCTTTGCTTCATTTCATTTTATTTCTAGACAGGATCTTGCTAGGTAGCCCAGACTGGCCTTGAACTCACAGCGATTCTCTTGCCTCAGCCTCCGGAGTGCTGGGATTAGAGGTGTGCCCCACCATGCCTGGACGACTCGTGCTCCTATAAGAAAACAGAGACATGGATACACGAGAGAAGATCACATGCTGACAGAGAGATCAGAGAGCTGGATCTATCTGCCAAGGATGGCTGGCTGCCCTGAAGTTGGAAGAGCGAGGAAGCCTCTTGCCCTGGAGCTTTGGAGGACAGTGGGACAGCTCCTGGTCATTTGTGAAGGCAGCCGCAGGAAGCTAAGTGGGCAGGGAGCGTAGAGAGCCAGGCTCTTCCGGGCAGGGAGGCCTCACAGATCTGAGAGCAGAGAGGAGCAGACGAGGTCCTCGTTTGTAACCAGCTTCTGGGAGGGACCTAGCCCATCACGTGCAACAGAGAGGCGCTGGTCCTGCTCAGCCTTCTTGGAGTACAGAATGACCAGTGAAGAAATGGTGGAAGTTTTATTTTATTTATTCGAGGGGCTAAGGATTGAATCCAGCCTTTGCACTGAACTACATCCCTAGCCCTTGTTTTTCATTACTTTTTTTTTTTTTTTTTTTTGAGACAGACTCAGGGCTGGAAATGTGACTCAGTGGTAAAGTACATGACTGGAGAACAGAGCCTTGCTAAGTTGCCTGGGCTGGACTCAAACTTTCCATCTTCTTGCCTCAGCCTTCCCAAATGCTAGGATTATAGCTGGGCACCACCACACATGGCTATCGTAGATATTTTAAGCCATAAGTTTGGAAAGGGAGTTGTGTAATAAGACATCACAGAAATATCAGCCATGCTACAAACATCTCAAAAATTTGGCCACAAAATCAAAACATACAGTAAGTCACAGCTTGGCCTGGACACCACCTCTGAGCGTACTGGCCCCTCCCCACCGCAGCCTGCTTGGTCACATTATGGCTACGCCCCTACCCCCATCACCATGATGTCTCCTTTGCAGGCAGGCAGCAGAGCCAGGTCTTGGTCTACTTTGGCCCGGCGCTGATGCAGGATGCTGGCTGAGTCCATCCTCCAGGAGGAACAGCTGAGCGGGTGCCGGCACGGAGCAGCCGCAGACTGCAGATGCAGGCCGGTCCTTCCCCGCTGCTGCAGGGCAGGAGGAAGGGGTCTGCGGGAGGGCTGGAAACCAGGAGGCAGGCATAGGGCGCTGCGCGGGCTGCGGAGGGAAAATTCTTCCTGCTAAAGGTCACAGTCCCGGGCACTCCGCGTCCTGAGCACCATGAAAGTCTTCATTCTCCACCCCTGGCAGCGCTCGGCCACGGACCCAGCCGCGGGGGAGAAAGATGCTCTTTTTTCTCTTTCTTTTTTGCCTTTTTCCTAATGGGCGTTTCATGATTATATGGGACTGACCGACAACCAGGCCCAGGCCTGGAGTTTCTGCACAATGTCCCCAATGGCCAGGGCTCCCTCTGGGAGCTGAAAAGGCACAGTAGCCCTGCAGAGGGGGCCACACCAGCAGGACCCACGCACTATCCACGTGTCCACAACCACAGCTCTCCCCATGCTCAGATGCCGGCCTTGACTGTGGCCACTTACACTGAATAATGATGCTTTTTGGTGTATCCGGCCTCAGGGTACCGGAGGCCCATAGGCTTTTCTCATAGGTGGCTGCTGCTGCCCTGGGGAGCAGTCAATGGGCCGGACCAGTTGCTGAGTCCTGGGACTTTTTCCCCTTGGCAGGGGCCACACAGACCAGGCCCCAGAAGCAAACCCTCGGGGGGCTGGAGCAGCAGGGCCCATGCAAAGCCACCTCCTTCTTTCATGGTCTCCTAATGGAACAGGAGGAGGTGCCATCAGGCCTGCTCTCATCCTGTTACCTTCCACGTTCTCTCTGGGTGACCTGGCCACAGCCCCTCACCTCTCTGAGCCTCAGTCTCTTTATCTGTTAAATAGGCGCAAATCACTCCTGCCTCATGGGTGATGAGAAGGGTGCCCCAGGGAAGGGTGGCTGTTGATAACAGCCTGGAGACCCTGGATCTCCCTTAGCAGGCCTCTCACCCTATGAGCCCCAGGGACCCAACCTAACTCCCCAGCACCTGTGTGTGACACTTGGCTTTCACTCAACACCAGGAAGTTTACTGTGCCCAGGGGCCCAACCTGCCCTAATGGGTGGCCCTAGGGGTCCTGTCCTTTGAAGAGGGTCTTTATGGTAATGGATGGTAATGGGGAGCAGCCCCTGGGATCCTGAGGCCCCAGGTAGGAAGCCCC
>RJWM01037285.1:0-17563 GCA_004363535.1 Dasyprocta punctata
TAAACATCATTTTTAAAACATAAAATATTTCATCTGCAATTTATAATGGTGTTTAGTTAACATCCAGTAATAACGTTTATTTTAAATTGTCCCTTGAAGCAATATAGGTGGTACTGTGTGTATACAGAGTAAGTGAGAGTTTTTAAAAAATCATTTCTTTCAGATTGAAAAATCAACCTTCTGTTCAGGTTAGAATTTTTTTGTTTATCTGTATTTTTAAGCCATGAAAGGACAAGAAACAGGTTGGATGGTAAATTAATAAAGGAATAGACTACCTTATCAGATACTGTTGCAAAATTAAAATGTGGTTCATACATATGGGGTGCCAAAGATGACGCAGTTTGTAACAGTGCTCTTGCCTGTGAAAAAATAAAAGAAAAGATACATCAAAGGTATATATATGAACATGTGTCCGTATTACATGTGTAATTTTTTTTGGTAAAAAAAATTATTTACCTACAATCACACCTAAATAAGCATGATCCTGTGATATATACAGATGACGTGTCTCTTGGAATACAATGAATGACCTTTTCAGAAATATAGTTAACTATCGACATCTTGACAAAAGTATGTTAACAGTAAGCACCTCAAAAGACAGACGATATACGACAGCTAAAAATGTAGAGTACATTTAAGGTTATGTTATGGCAAGGACATATAGAGATAAAGGGAGGGGGGAAAGTAGGGGTGAAGAAAGGGAAACAAAAAGAAATAAGATAGTTTATGTACATTTACCAACTCCCCCCAATGAGTGTAATTATTAATTACTCCAAGCATGTACTAATAAAAATAAATTTTTAAAAGATATTTGAGAACCACTTTCTTGTAAAGTTTATATTTAAGTATGATATACATTTTAAAATATAACTTCAATGATAAACAAAATCCTCTTAATCTAGTTTTTGTTGCATGCTCTAATTATATGTTCCCCAACATAATTTTTAAAAACTACCAACAAACCATAATAAACTTCAAAGCCTAAAGATCTGTGCTGGATGACAGTAAGCAAGTTATGTATTATACTGTGGACTAGCTTTCTAAAGGAAATGGCAATGGAAAATGACAAGTTTTCTGTTCTTGATATTACCTGAAACACAAAATCCACATTATTTTTTTGGTCCTTGCAGGCTCAAAGGATCATATATTGCAGAGGCCACTGAGGGGCATGATACACTCAGATATGTTGTTAAAACTACAAACTCAGCACAACAAGCTGTTGAACAGATTTCCAATTTGTAAACACAAAACTTGTATCCATGACCCTAAGGACAAATTCATGTATCTTTTGGAAATGAAAAATAAAAGTGTATCATGTAAAATGGCAGGTATTAATTAATAATGAGATCGCTTGTCGGCCTTTTGGCTAAGATCAAGTGTAATAATGAGGTTAGTATAAAACCTAAAATATTTCAAATTAATTTTATCCTAGAAAAACTATAGTAGTAGGGGGAAAAGAAAATCACCAATATTGGAACAGAAAGAATCACAAAAGTACTTGCTTCATGTCGACCTGAGCCAAGTTCTAGGACAAAATAAATGTTCACTTTAGAATAATGTTCATAAGTCAGAGAATTTATGAAATAAAGTTATGTTTCTGCCCTTGTTATCCACGTGTTTTGAAGAACAAGTGCCTGTCCCAGCACACTGTTCGCTACATTTATAACTCTGGCTACAACTACTGATCCTCCTCAAGTCTCCAATTCATCTCTAAAGTGGCAGATACAATATTTACCTTTAGTTGGCATTAATACTGTGGGAACATAATTAGCTTTTGTTATGTATATAATAATAGTACAACTCATTAAACAACTATGCTGTGCTCAATACTATGCTTCGACTTTACAGAGATGATCTAGTCCTCACAAAATTACATTCAGCACAGACTATTAGAGAAGAGGAAGGGAATGGGGAAAGGAGGAGGGGAAGGCAAATGGTGGTAAAAGGGGGTCTGAATATGATCACAGTATGTTACAGCATGTATAAAAATGCCCACAATGAAACTCATTAGTCCGTATAATTAATATGTACTAATAAACACACCTTCAAGTAGCTACTATTATTACTCTATTTTAGTGATAGTCCAATGATTCCACAGATATTGACTAGGCACTTTTAACATGTGCTGGGCACTGTTTCTGATGCTGAGAATATAGCTCTACCATGGCAGATAAGGTCTCTGCTTTTGTGCAACCAATGCTCTATACACAAATATAATATATCTGGTAAAATGAGAAGTGCTATGAAGAAAAAAAAAAAAAACACCAGGAGAAATGCCAGCCCCGAGGGCTCCTTTAGACTGATGTTGACATGGGTTTTCTAAGGAGGTGGCATTTAAGACCGAGTGACAGAAAGAAACCTAACATTGCAAGGTCTGAGGGGGGGACGTTCTGAAGGCCCTGAAGGAAGAAGACTGAGCACTGCGTCATCTGCAGAGCAGCAAGGCAGCTAAGGCGGCCGGAAGTGGGTGAGAAAGAAGGGTGAGGGAACGGCACTCACTATCTGACAGGGAGGCAGAGGCCAGGCCATGTGGGGCCTCACAGGCCAGGTGTGAAAGCCCAGGTTTATTCTAAATACCAGGCACTGAAAGATTTTAAGCAAGGTGGGGAAACAATCTTGTTTAAAAAAAAAAAATCTCCTAGGCCATTCTAAGGAGGGTGTATAATTTATCACATGAGTCACTTACCTACTGAGGTAAGTGGGGGAAAAGAGCCAGGCAAAGATGGCAGCTGGGTGGAACAAGAGGCCCAGGTTCAGAATGTGACTTTGAGGAGGGTTAGCCAAATGAGGGTTTGCTGCATATGATGCTGGAGCAGGGGTGGTGGAGGAAGGAGGAAAAAGAGAGGTTTCAAGAGTGGCTCCTAAGATTTTTGACAGGGATAGCGTGATGGTGGATGGCAGATGGTAAACAACGGAAGAGATCACAAGGATAGGGAAGAGCAGGGAGGCGCATAATGTCCTATAAAACCAAATGTTCTGTTTTGGAGTCAGAAAGTAACTTGCCCAAGGTCACATAGCTAACTCATGAAGCAGCTGGGATTCAAACCCAGGCCTGTCAGATTCTAAAGCTCATTTTAAAATTATATAATGACAGCCACAAATGACAGCTTTTCTCTGAAGGAGGCAGACTCTCCTTGGTGTCAGTGTTCCCTCACCTGTTCCACATGGCCCTTCTGCATCTCCAGCACTGCCAGGTTGTTGTAGGCCTCGGCGTGATGGTTGTTGTGGACCAGAGCCAGCCTGAAGCACTGATGAGCCAAGTTCACATCTCCTATGCCCTGGAAGGCAAAGCACGCGTCTGCACACGTGCACCCATACAGCCCACCCCACCCCACCCTCTCCACCTTCCTCAGATAAACTTTTCCCACCACCTGGGGAAAGCAAATTCCACTCACAGGAGTCAAGTATGAATTCTGTGTAAGTAGATTTAACTAGGGGATATGAAATGAGCCGTGGTGACTGCTAAAAATCTCTAAATTCCCACATAATACTATAGCCAGGATTTACAACGCCTGAAAATGTCTTCTAACTAACTTATTTTTTTCTAGAACAGAAACTTGCTATTAAAACGTTAACATACCACAGCTATGTGTCCCAAGTTATACCAGACATCAGCTGCCTCTTCTTCGTTTTGCGCCAGAGAAAGGGCACGTTCAAATGAGGTCAGAGTCATATCATACTGCTGGGCATAGAAGCAACACAGCCCCAGATTGTTTAAAAGCTGGCAGTTATAGACACCCATCTGCAAGAGTCGCCTTTTCAAACAAAAGAGCACAAATGTTAACCAACTTTATAAATGTTACAACATGTATTTTTCACAAAGTTAGAAAGGAATTCATTTTATTACTATCAACACCCACAAAGAATATAAATTATTGTAAATGAAAAGGTGTTTAAAGCATCTCTTTTATAATGGTGTTAGTCATGGGGAATATGCCCCAAGTCAAGGTCAGAAACAATTTCTCTGTGCTTTCTTTTTCCCCTAAAAGCTTTGTTACACAACAAAATAAGAAAAAAATAGTCACACAAAAGAAAACTGTCACATTTTAGTTTTATAAAGCCTCCATCCCCAGAGGTAAATCTCTGAGACCCTCCAATCTAGTGCGAGGACTTGTCACAATTTCCTCTAAGTTTTCAGCTGAACTGAATACTGCTTTTAGCTATCTGTACTTTGCAGCTATCTACACTGACTTCTAATGAGCTTGCACCAAGAAGATACTATCAGTGGGTCCCTGTATTACCCGCATAGCTTTCATGCTGCATCTGCACCTCAAGAGCCCTGTTTTGCTTCTAGCCATCCTTAATACCAGAGGGCAAAGGACAAGAAAGTTTAAACAAATGAAAATTCAACTCAGCTGCCTTGTGAAGCCCCTGACCAACTTTGGACATGGGGAGTACTTAGCTGCACATATACGGGGTGCATGTTACATATTTTACGCTTCCAAAATATATTTGAAAGAACCTTTGTCAGCTGCCGGTCATTTCATTGTATGTTACTTCATTCCTTGTCTGAAGAGAAAATCAAAATTTTAAAATGAACTTTAGAAGGCATACATAAGATTAAAACTTAGCATGCCCTCAAAAGAGAACCAAGGAACATAATTTATTTAGATTTTGAAAAAAATATTGGGAAGATGAACTGAAAGAACTTTGCACAACAGGTGATTCTGTTTCAGATCCTCATCGAGGTTCAAAACGTGGAACCAAGTTCTCTGTGCATAGCTCTGCACTCTTTCAGTCTTGGTGTCTCTTATGTTTAGTGGGATTAATGCAGGTAGTGATGCTAAGGGTTTTTACATAACTATTAAGCTGCTATTGATAAAGTGGCAAGTGGCTTACTCATACAATAAGTTAAAAAGAAACTCAGTCAATTTTCCCAGGTGTGTTTCTGCAAGACGCCAACCAGTATCTGCACATTTCCAAATTATTGGATGTTGTTCTAATGCTCAGAAAACATCTGAGTGTTGGAATTTTTTGGTTCATATACAAGTGACCAATATATTATTTTTCCACACGTTCATCCCACTTTTGTTACTGTCTCACTAATATTTCACGGGAAGATAGTTCTACAAATTGAATGTAAAGCATACCTGTAAAACCGGAGAGCTATCTCTGGCTGATCAGAATAAAAGTGGTTGCTTCCAATGCATGCAATGGCTTCCACATGAGTATTGTCTTGTTTCAAAACTTCTTTGTAGTATTCAGCTGCTGATGAGCTATTGTTCATTTCCTATTCTCCACCAAGACAGAAAAAGCTTTAGTAACACTGGACAAGAAATTTTTTTTTGACCAATTTAAGCTCATTCACTCAACAAATACTGATTGAGGGCCTGTCACATGTCAGATCCTATCCTAGGCTCTGGGTGCACAATAGGAACAAAAAGATGAAGTCATCCTCATGGAGCCTACATGCAGATGAATAAATATGGCCTACAATGTTAGGCAAGGAAGAGTTACATGAAGAAACACACAGCAGGGTGAGAGAGAGAGAGAGAGAGAGAGAGAGAGAGCACTACAGGGTGTGCAGAAAGGGTGGTCACCTTGGAGGAGGAGCCACTTGGACAGAGATCTAAATGAAGAAAGGGATCAAGACCTAAGCATAGGAGCGGGGCTGGGGATGTAGCTCAGTGGCATAAGTGCCTGACCAGCAAGCACAAGGTCGTGAGTTCGAGCCCCCCCAAAAAAGACCTGAGCATATGTAGAGGAAGTTCACTGTGGCTGGAGAGACGAGCAAATGTCCAAGCCTAAGACGAAAACATGTAGAAGAGCTGCACAAAGTATGAGCAAGGCTGGAAAGGGAGAGAGTGGCAGAGAAGGAGACCAAAGGGGCAGCCAGCCATGGGTCAGCCACAGGAAGAGCTTCAAACGGTTTCATAAATCCAGAGAAAATAATCTGAGGGGTAACATAATCATACTGTGCTTGCATTTTTAAAGAGTAAAACTTGGCTGCCAAGTGCCAGGCGGGCCAAAACAAAGAGGGATGGCAATAAGGAGAGCAAGTATCTAGGAAAGAAATGACGGCAACTTGACCAAGTTCAAAAATAGTTATGTATGTACTTAACAGCTGAAGAAACCAGCTGGGCATGGTGGTGCATGCCTGCAATCCCCAAACTCTGGGAGCCTGGAGCACAAGGAACACAAGTTTAAGACCGCCCTGGTTAACTTAAGGACTTAAAACTCTCTCTCAAAATAAAACAGGGCAAGGCATGTAACTCAGTACAAATGACTTGAATTCAATTGCTAGCATTAAAAAAACAGAAACCTGTAAATATTATATACTTTCTAAAACACTGATAATCACAAATAAACGCATGTTATTGTTTTGTTGTTATTATTAAAATGGGGGCTCACTATATTGCCATGGCTAGTCCAGAACCTCCAGATCAAGTCACCCTCCTGCCTGAGCCTCCTGAGTAGCTCACATATCACCACATCCTGTTGATCTAGTATTATTAATAAATGTTGTATTTCTCAAATCCACCTTCAAGGCTCAGTTCTGGCTCCACACCCTTCATGAAAAGTTCCCTCCATCCTCACTTTACATGGCTCTTCTGCCTCTCAGCCTACATGAAATTTCCTGTGACCCACACACTGATGTTCTTATCATGTGAGGACTATTTTATTACATCTAAGAAACTCACCCAGTTGCAAGAAACACTATGTAATCCTTTCTTAAAGATGGAATTTTTATTCATACTTACTGATAGGCTTCTTTAGACCTAAATGTACCGCAGATCACAGATCACTCTTGCATACTGTCTATAAAATATGCATAAAAATAGACTGAATAAAGCATTCCTTCACATGATAAGCCAAATTCTTCTGAATCCCTTTTTGACTTGGTCATCCATGTCCATTGGTGATACAGCTTTTCTTCTTTTAATTTTATTTTTGACAACTAATAATTTTATATATTTATGGCGTATGATAGGGTGCTTTGATACATATCTGTTACCACACTTAGTTCTCATTTAAAATCCACTCACACCACTTCCTAACAGCACGCTCTACTATTTCCTCCGGCATTTCCTTCCAAGCCAGTCATTTCGCTATGCCACCGCCTGTGCTTTCTTGATCACACCAGCAGGTGTCAACAAAAGCTTCCAGGCAACAATCAGAAAGCATGACCAAGTTCACCCTGTTGGGAATAACTACCAAACTTCCATACAGTCAGATGATGACAACTCTGTGACAACAGTTTCTTGGCCACAGGGATCAAAAGATACTACCTAGTATAAGATGCAACCAATTTCAGAGATGTTAATATGTGAAAATACATCTACTTTTAGAATCCATGAAACTTGGCAAGTTCTTTTGAGAGAGATACCACACGGTATGCCTCTCCTTAGCACCAAATTTAGTGCTTCCAGATACTGAAAAAGTAACGATCAAGAGTTAAACAACTTCTAGAATTTTCTTATCTCTCATGATTCCACCAGAACAGTCTCTCAAACTTTTGGGTCTCAAGATTCCTTTCAAACTCTTAAAAACCACTGAAAATCCTTAAGGAGATTTGTTTACATGGGTTATATCTAAAGATGTACAAAATTCAATGTAAAAAATTTTAAATATTTACTAATTCATTTTAAGAATCATGTAATAAATAATAATAATAATAAAACCATTAATATTAACTTACTTTTATGAAAAGATGTTAGGTTCTCCTGACTGAAAAAACCTGTAGAGGATACACCATACCTGCTATATGTGGTAGTCTAGCTCAGATTAGTCTAACTCAAAGATAGAAAACAATCAAGGCTTTGGGGCTGTAGATCTAATGCTACATGCTCCAGTTTTGTTTTTTTTAAAAACAAAGTTAATGAATTAAATTAAAGCTAAGAATTTTTTTAAATGCTGTATATTAGACTGTACTGAATGGTTAAAACATGCATACCCACATGTGTGCCTGGCATGTGAACAAAATTGTATTTCTTCCATTCTCCATGAAGTTAGTGCTTTATCTTCTATTTGTCTAAAGTTTGTGGGTATCTCTCAACTGGTTCTCAATTTCAGGATCAGGGTGTTATTTATCAGTTCCATAAAATCCTAATAAAACATTCCCTGGTTGATCTACATATGTGATTTTTTTTCTCATGTGCATTATACTTGAACTTCTTACCCAAAGGCAACAGCATCCCGCTGGGCAAGGCTTCCAAATTATAGCTGCCAAAGGTGGCGACACCTGCTGCAAAGACCTCTCCAGCCACCACAAGCATTTTGTGCAAGCATGGGCACCTACAGGATTATTTTACAATACTTACATACTTTCTTGACAGCCACAGAAATGAATTTATGTAATCACAAGGAATTTGAGAGTGAAATATACTTATTTTGTCAGCAAATTTATGTGCAGTTTTTCAACTGAATTTTGCAAACTTATAAAATACTTCTCTATGCTAAATAAATTTAAACACAACAAAAGGATACAAAATTAAAAATAAAAGCCCCAAACTCCAATGCGCAGAGGCTGTGTTAGTAGTTTCTTGAGTATTTTTCTTCAAGAAATTTTGTTCATAGAAAGTATACAGACAAGTATGCATGCTTTTACCCTAAACAGACTCACTCTATACATTATAATATAGTTTA
This sequence comes from Dasyprocta punctata, assembly GCA_004363535.1. Lineage (NCBI taxonomy): Eukaryota > Metazoa > Chordata > Mammalia > Rodentia > Dasyproctidae > Dasyprocta > Dasyprocta punctata. The sequence continues at coordinate 8,587 of RJWM01037285.1, forward strand.
TTTTTTTCACTATGTTTTAGCACTCATTCCATATCAAAACAAAGAAACCTACTTCATTACTCTTTATTTCTATATAATGTTCCAGTAATACATAGACCATAATTTACTTAATAGTCTCTTTTTGGTGAGCCTTAGCTTGTTTCCATATTTTTACCATAATATATACTATAAAATCATCTATGTACATATCTTTGTACATGTGTATGAAAAAACCCTGAAGAAAAACTTCTACAAGAAGTTTTGTGCCCAAAGAGCACACATATGTTAAAAGTCTCATCAGTAGCTGTAAACAGCCACCAAATACATTGTACCAACACACACTCCCAACAACAGCGTTCACTTGTGGAGTCTGTTCCTCCCGCCCCTTGACAACTCTGGGTAGCACAGAATTTCTGCACCTCTCCCAATCTCATTAAGTGAAAAGTAGCATATCACTGTTGTTTTAGTTTTCCTTTCTTTAATTGTGACAGAGGTTAGTCATTTAACACATGAAATAATCATGCTTCTTTTTCTATGAACTGCCAGCTCATGTCCTTTGCCTATTTTTCTATGCTATATTTTGTCCTTTTGTTATTGGCATTTTATTTTTTTGTTTTGTTTTGCCTTTGTTTTTTCTTGCCACATAGTCCAGGCTGGCCTCAAACTTGTGGCAGTCCTTCTCAGCCTCCCAAGTGCTGGGATTACAGGCGTGTGCCACCACACCCAGTTTATTATTGGCATTTTAAACTGCTATAACAAAATACCACAGACTAGGTAATTTATAGTGAACAGAAATTGATTTGGCTCATAATTCTGATATAAATAGTGCAATTGGGGCGACAGGGCTGGTCCTCTCCACAAACCTGAATCTGGGCAACACCCCAGGACCAACCCCTACCCACCACCACCACCATCTTTGTCCTAAAACTTACTACTCAGAGGTAGAGAAAGATAAACAAATATCTTTGAGGCTGCCCTGAAAATTTTTAAAATCCCAAACCATGATACCCACTTTTGCCATAACAGCATGAAGCCATTCTTGAGGGCAAAACCCTCATGTTCTAACTGCCTTCTAAAGGTTCCACCTTTCAAACACTGTTATACTGGGGATTAAATGCTCAACAAGTGAACTTTGAGGGAGATAGTCAAACCATTAGGTGTTGGGTAGGAAACTAATCTCCTGGACTCAAGAGAGCTGGAGGCAGAAATGATGCTTGAGGATCCCTGGGCATTGTCTCTGTTTTTTTATTCTAGATGCAATAAGCCTATGATGAAGTAAATTCAATTCAAAAACCAGTGAAGTTTGGTGCTTATCAACATTCCCTCTGGGAGGAAAAGTATAGAAGAATTAAATTCTTCCAGATGGGTATCATCAAGTCCGGAATATGAAAGGGCGCTGGTAGAGCCAACAAGGAACCTGGGGGAAGGGTTGGAACTCAGTGTACAGCACTGGCTTAGCATTTGTGAAAATAAGGAAGGAAGGGAGGGAGGGAGGGAGGGAGCCAGGGAATTGTGCTTGCGTGGGTGTGTGTAATTCTTTGCAAATTTTAAGTAGTGTGTAGAAGGAAAAAATTAAAAGCAGTCTTGTCTGTCTCAGGTATGACAAGTATTTTCTTTGTTTGACATTGTTACCTTCTGTTTTTGGGTTAGTTTTATTTAAATTTTTGTTGCTATTTAGGAAGGTTAAATTTTATGTTCTCAAATGTATTGACCTTTCCTAACTGTGTTGTGTTTAGAAAGATCTGTATTCCAATTTGTACAAATAATGCATCTGCATTTTCTTCTGGAACTTTCATGGTTTCATTTTTTGAAGTTTTGACTCCTCAAAGTTTTAACTGTAGCAGTAATGAATTATTTTAGTATAAGAAATTATTACTTATCCAGCTCTATTTTTAAACTATTTATTTAATAATCCAATAATCCAGTTGGTTTAACAGGCAATCTTTATCACACCCTACATTTTCCTATGTATGAACATATGTGGGCTCTATTTTCATCCTTTAATTTATTCCCACATCTGAATTGTTTAATTATACTAGTTCTAGAATAGATTTTATTAATGTAGATTTAAAATAACATTTTCAAGTATATAAACATCATTAAAATACATAAGAAAGTTGGTATCATTTAAATGATTTCTCCAGAGTTATTTTTGAACCATTTTACAAAATAGTAACTATATTTAAATTTTAATTTTATGAAATAAAACTGCAAATAATGTAACAAAATGAGTGGTACAATGGTCTACAAAATGTTATGCCTCAGAATCACCTAGCTTGTTAAAAATACAAATTCCTGAGTCCCAATTTCCATGGCTTCTAAGGAAGATGATAGGTTGTTCTTCTTATATACTTCCACGATAATTTTCAGACACAATAAAGTTCAGCGACTACTAAAGTAGCATTCCAGAGTTAGATTTCTAATTTCAAATACCTTTCAACAAAGAACAGCTAAAATAGGGCTTGTCTTTCAAACAAAAATGTCTCGAGAACAATGAAAACCACCAAAATGCAATTTAGAAAAGATCAAACATTTTAAAAGAGGGTCTGCACAAAACAAGTAATGAACCAAAGGCATGTACATTTATAAATAGGAAACATTTAAAAGATACAATACCAAAATGAAAGTGATAAAAAGGAGAGAACGTAATGGCCAAGGATCCACCCTCAACACATACACAATGCAGGCTACAGTACTAAGGAACAAACTTTACTAATTAACTCTAAAGTCACTGTCCCATGATGAGAAAAAGAATCCCCTGGAAATCCGATTTTGGTGTGGTAAGTTTTGGCAGAAGTGAAGTTAACTATGTAAATCCAAGGGGAAAGTACTCCACCTAGTTCAAATCTGTGCTTAATCTTTCACTACTCTACCTCTGCACAAACATGGCCCCTACACTTAAAATGCTTCCCTTTCTACTTTCTTCTTTCCAGTGCAAACTTAATTCAGTTCAGCCAAAGAAGAAGGTAGCTAATAAAAGAATCCACTCAGGGACCACTCTGTAGAGAGCGGTAAAGCTTCACAGCTGCCGCCCCGCCCCTCTCGCCTGTGGGCATCCGGTGCGTCAGCCTACATTTCCCATGATCCTCTCCAGCCTAACCCGGAAATGACACTCCCCACAGGATGACAGCTTCCGCCCCCTCTTCTATAAATGCCATATACATCTTTTAATAAATGAGACTTGATAGGAATTGTTCGTCCTGTCTCGTTTCTCTCTCCTCCTGTCCCTGTTTCATTCCCATTCCCCCTCCAGGTACTACCCTGTGGATTGTGGCTTGCGGGCAAGCCACACCACTCCCTGTCTCAGTCATAGAAACAGTGACTATGAAAGAGGCTTGAAAGGAATTCTGAATAGCACCATACTTTACAGACCAGTGGTTGCCTAACCCTTTCTGCTAACACTTCCTGCCTCAGAGAAGAGCAGTGGGCCTGGGAAGTGCAGAGACAGAGCTTCACCATCCAAGAGCGTCAACTGCATCAGGAGAATTAGCATGAATTTCACTGGTTTCAAAAACTGATTCCCTTTCATTCCTTTCTAAGCTTTTTGGTCCAAGTTCTGTTCATATTCAGTTCAGGGTAACAACAAATAAAGAAGGAGAAATACACACAATATTTGTGTTGACTGATGAGAGTCTTCTATGTATATAGTTATCAAAATTATATTTTAAAAGGGAAACATTTTTCTATATAATTTAAAATAATATTTTTCTACTTAAAAGTAAAATCCTTGTTCATTGTAAAAAACATTGAGAAACACAGAAAATGTAAAAAAGAAAATAAAGATCATTCACACACTATAACCTCAACATAGAGCAACTATTGCTATCTTCCATTCTTCTTTAGCAAAATAATTTTAAAGTTTTGCACCTAGCATTTTCAAGCAATTTAAAGAAAATAGAGATTTTTCTGTTCAGGATTGTAGTCCTGAACAATACAATATATATTTTTAGAAGTAATAAAGTAACTGAAACAAAGAAATAAAATCATGTGCACTTGCACACAACCATTTATTTACTTAGATTTTCAAGAGAATCTATGGATAAGATCTTAAAATTTAGAATAACTAGTATGAAACTAACTTTTAAAAAGTAATACATTCTTATGCAATTGAAATAAACAAATAGAAATACAAGAGAGGAAAAAAATAAAAGATTCCACTCAGTTATATCTAGGAATGCCTATGTGCAGAAAAGACCCAAATCTGCTGTTCTTGGAGAGGCTTGGGCCTGGGAACACAACTGGTTCCCAGGATTGACACAAGTTTTCCCCAGATGACAAAAAGCGGCTTGCTACACTTAACTGTATAAACAGCAATGGTTTGTACTGAACACTGGCTTATTTGTGGGAGTTTGAAATGTTGGTATGTAACAGGTAGAGGGTATCTGTATGACTAGCCCCCTAATAGTAAACCTTCGATACAGTTTCTAATGAGCTACCCTGGTAGACAACACTTCTTGTGAGTTGTTATAACTTATTGCGGGATGAAATTAGCATATTCTATTTGACTCCAAAAGAGAGAAGACTATTGGAAGCTTTCCTCTGAACTTTATACCCCATGAGCTTCTGTCCTTTACTAAGGTTGCTTTTTGTCTTTTTGCTCTAATAAATCTAAGCTGTGAGTACAACTATAAGCTAAATACTGGGAATTATAGTAAATTACTGAATCAGGGTGATTTGAGGGACATATTTACAAATTATTCAGTGAAGGACAAAAAAGAATAAAGTACATTAAGGGTTGTACCATGCCAGAGAATGGGAAGAAAGGCAACCCACAAGCCCACCCCTATCATGCATATATTTAATACAATTCTGATCAACACACCTGGTTCTTGATTAGTCAATCCTAAAATCAATATAGAAGAATGAAGAGTCAAAATTAACTGACTGTGAAGAAGAAACACAAGGTGGTAAAATGTGCTGAATCTGATTTCAGAAATGACCATACAACTATAGCAATTCGGTAACAGGGAAGATAACTCAACAAGACTTTTCAGGGAATTTGACAACATGATTGTAAAATTTGCAAGAATAAGTAAAATCCCAAAATAGTCAAGACACTCCTGATGAAGATGAACCCTATTAGATACTAAGTGTTATAAAGTTATAGAAATTAAAGGAACAGACCAATGAACAGAATAGAGAGCCTCAAACCATAACACCAATAAATGTGAAATAACTGTATTTGATATTATGAATTTTAGGGAAGGGTCAATAAGTGGGCTACTTATACAGGGAAAATAATATAAATCTCTATCTTATACCATTTTAAATATTCTTCTATATTTCTGAAACACTTTATAATAAGCACGTACCTTGACTAGATACATACACTAAACTCTCTGATTCTATTGATAAATCACAGGCTGACAATCATAATTTTATAAATTGTTCTCTTTGTTAGAACCCTGAGGGACTCTGAACTTATTTAGGTAACAACCCCAATTTAACCTCAGTTTTTAAAATAATTTGAACCTTATCTCATACGAGAAAAATCAGCACCTCCCGCGAACCCACCATGCTGGGTCTGGGAGGATCCAACAAGAAGACAGCTAGCCAGCCTTCCTGGTAAGTGGTGCAGTGGGTTCCAGGAGGACAAAAGTTAGCACCTCCTGTGTGCCTACCAGCATACAAGCTGAGAATCAACGGCCCCCCACACACACCCCCATAAGCAAGGACGAGCTAAGTTGATAGCAACTAAGACACATAAAGCAACTAAATGCTTGTATTGTTTGCTTGATTTTGCAGGCCTGGGGTCAGCAGTCTAAGCATCTCTTGGAAGGATGACAGTATGCAATATAGCAAACATGGAGGATTTCCTTCTATCTTGTCTTTGAACCTTACCTCATAGATCCTAGCAATCCCACAAAGCAGGGTCACTTCTCCTGGAAACTTATCTAAGCCTTGTTTGAAAAGGTTTAAAGCAGTTACAGGTTGATCCAATGACATGTAAACCTAAAAGCAAAACATATTTTAATAAAAGTATCAATCTTAAAATAATAATACTTACATGTCAAAATTATAACTACGAATTAATGACAAATTATCTCCTAGATATCGCAGTAAAAATTTTTCAGGAATGTGCAGAATTAATTTCCAATTATGTTACAGTGTTATTGTCACATGTTATATGAAAGCAATCATTCACCTTTTCCTCCAACAATTATTCATTGTGAACTCACTACTGTCACAGAGCATGAGCAGCCACTAGACAAGAATTTAGGAGAAAACCCTGCCAGGCCAGGACAGACATGCATATGTCTAGAGGCTGGCACTAAGGAACCAAATAGGAGACTAAAATTGAAGGTGTTGGAAAAAGAGGAAAGAACCCAAGGAACAAGGTCTATGAGGGTAGCAGTGCAGAAGGTGGTTTGGGGAAGGCTCCCCAAGAGAGGGGAAACAGGTTTGTAAGGTATGGGGTCAGAGAGCTAAGCCACTGCATGCTTAAAGGCTTCCACCTAATTGGGAACTAGGACGTTAGCATGGATAACCCACATGCCTACTAGGAATTTCTGAAATAAACAAGAAGGATTTTTATGGGCAGAAATGTAAGATTATGACACTTCCTTTCATGACTTTGGACCATGAAAAGTTAGGTTGTGCTTTGACAACAAGCCCAACGGAGACACAGAAAACTACATACAGCATTTATCTCTGAAGTGTGAGATTGCAGGGACAGATATGGATGAAAACTTTTTAAATTTTTGCCTTATACACTGAGCTTCTTTTTAAAATATAATACAACTATAAATATAAAATATTTCAGGACTTTAATTAACAATTAAAGACTTTAAAAAATGATGTCGCTCCCAAAATCTGCCTGATTTCTATTACATAGCAACTATCTTTACATATATTCAAGGAAACGAGTAAAATTTACCTCCATATTGACACGTAGGCTTATAGAAAAATAAGTAAAACCATGTACTTAACAATGGCTAAAGCAAAAAACACCACTTTTTCAGTCACATGACCAGGGATTAGTAATTAAGAAGATGATAATTAAATGGTGTGACCTCAGCCTTAATTTCAAGCTGCCTCTTTCAGAAAGTTTACCAACGGTGATGCTTAAAAACTTCTTTCAGAATTTAAGTAATATAATACACAATGTATAGAAGAAAAATTTAGATACCAAATAGTTTTATGAAAGTCATTGTAAATATCCTAAGATTAGCAAAAAAAATTTATATAACTTTTGTTTACTTTTTAGTATACTAATTTTTATTACTATATTTAGAGACAAGTAGGGTTTTGGGGTTTTTTGTTTGTTTGGTTTTGGTTTTGGTTTTTTTGGTTTGGGTTTGGGTTTGGGTTTCAGATTGGGTTTGAGTTTGGGTTTAGTTTGATTTGGTTTGGCTTTTTTGAGGCAGGGTCCTTCTCTGTAATTCAGGCTGGCCTTGAACTTGTTGCGATCCTCCTGCCTCAGACTCCCAAGTGCTGGAATCACAGGAGTGTGCCACCATGCCTGACTGGGTATTTTTTATTTAATGAAGTTTTCTTTTCTGAAATGAAGAGTTGGTTGGTCCTGTGCAGGCATAAGAGCCAGCAGTGAAGGCTCTTCCCTTTTCATTATTTCAGGTGTAAATCACCTAAGCTCTGTGCTCTGAAACTAATTTGATAAGGCCATTCCTAAGGAGCTCTGGAAGGGCTGCCCCACCCAGGGAACCCCACAGCAACCACAGACAGAATCATAAACTGATAGCTGGGAACTTCTTTCCAGAGTTTGTCAAAAGGTGCTTTGTCAAATAAAACTGGGTTATTGAGTCTGTCCCAAAATTTGCCTTAAAACCACCCCTTTTTACCCTTGACCCCAGATTTGTTCACTGGGTCTTTGTCTTTTCCTGGCTGACTTTCCAGCACCTTTCATCTGGTTCCTGGGTGACATCACAAATTTAAGAGAGCAAAGGCAACCACTGCAGCCGAAGATATGGGACAAAAAGCTAGCACTTCTTGTTATACCTCATCTTCTTCACCACACTTTTTAATTTAGAAAATTCTGAAAGACACAGCAAGATGGCTCCACAACTATCTCTTCATCAAATGTTTTTCTTCCAAAGTACCCTTGGAGAAGGTCAAGAAGTAACTTTATCCTGATACAGCTTGAGTATTCCTTATCTAAAGTGCTTGGGATCAGAAGTGCTTTGAATTTCAGATTTCTTTTGGATTTTGGTATATTTGCATGCACATAATGCAGTATCTTGGGGATGGAACTCATTGAAACACAAAACTCATTTTCTATTTTATCTGAACCTTGTCCCCATGACCTGAAGGTAGTTTTATACAATGTTTTTCAGTGCACCTGCATTTTGACTTTGACTCACTATATGGCATTGTGTGTGGAATTTTCCACTTGTGACATCAGGCCACGTACTCAAAGAGTTTGAGATTTTGGAACATTTCACATTTCGGATTTTCAGATTTAAAATGTTCGACCTTTAGTGAGAATTCTAGGCAGGCTTTCATTTCTTCTGTGGCTGTGGTTGGTACTAGGCAGCAGTGAATAGGCTCTGGAGTCAGAGGGACCTAGGTTTGAATAGTGGCTGTAACCCAGGAACCCTGAAATGCTTACCCTCTTAAAGTCTCATTTTCTTTAAAAGTACAAAGGAAATTATAAAACCTACTCTGCAGAGTACTGTGAGAATTAAATTAAACTGCATATCCAATGAACCAGACAGAATGCCTTACACTAAGAAGATGCTCATTTAAAAAAAAATCTTCATTATTCTGGCAGAGATGAGTAACGAAGGACCTATGTAAGAATGGTCCCTGTTCTCTACAACCTCTTCAGGTGTAAAATAAATTTGTTGTAGACAAAAGGCTGCTCTGGCACCTGTTACTTATGGGTGAGCATATAGTATGTTTTTCTGTCCTAATGGGCAACCTTTCAGAAGGGTTTTCTCATTTTTCATGGCAATCAGTTTGCCCTGAGGTGGCTACCCTCCATATATTCTTTTTCCTTTGCTAGAAAGAAAAATAAGTTAAATCTGAACACATTAATATG
>RJWM01037286.1:0-17533 GCA_004363535.1 Dasyprocta punctata
CCCGCTTCAGAGAATGTTTGCCTGGCTACCGATGACGCTAGCCAATGGGAAAGCACCCCCGTCTGCCTTGTGATTGGACATTAGGACAGTATATAGGATAGTTCCCACCCAGGGAGGGAGGAGAAGCACGGAAGGAGCCGTTTCGGACGGACGCATGTGAGGCTTCTCGGGGCGTATCTCACCGGGGACGATTAAAAGCTTGCCTGCCACTGCTACTGTGTTGTGTGTTTTCCTGCCGGCCGGGACAGGCGCACGACAATGATCCTCCTGCCTCAGTCTCCCAAGAACTGGGATTACAGGAGTGCACCACCACACCCGGCTGTGTTCTTCATTCTTAAAAGCAGTTATTCACAAATGTAAGCCCTGCTAAAAACCAGTGGCTTTTTTTTCTAATATTAGCAAAATTGTAGGTGTCATTATAACAGTATCATGAGCACAATCGGAACTCCCTATACCACAGCTGCTAAAAAACTATTCTAACTTACTGAATCATTTTATGGAATAACAAGTCCAAGTTTAATAATTAAGTAAGAAAACTAACACATCTGCTTAATAACAATAGACGCCTGTCTTCACAGGTACACACATGTAGATAGGCTGAAATACTATTTTCAGTAATCCCTGCATTTTTCTCACCAAGTAGACTCAGAATTCTTGAATGAAGGGGAAAAGGAGGCCCTTGAAGAAGGATCCTGCTACAGCGTCTAAAATTTATACCATTAATCTTTCTCCTACTCTTCTCCAGAAAGAAGAATTTTCAGGGACTACCAGACATTAACTCTGAAGTAACACTTCTTCCAGGAGATTCAAAACATCATCAAAATCCACCAGGTATCAGAAAGAAAGCATTTACCAGGTCAGTAGCTAAGTACCTGTCATTGCCGGAGTATATATTCATTTGCTTGAGCAAGGAAACCACACCTGAAATACCAGCTACAAATGAAGTTACATTTATGATAATCCATTGTTTATGATAATTCTTTTTTTTTTCCAAAATAGCTACCATAATATATCTTATTATCTTTGAAATAGCTGCCCACACCATTGGGAGATAATAAAATCAAACAAAACAAAACAGAGTAAAACCCAACCAAACAAAACAATGAAAATGATACAGGACTTCAAAACAAGATAATAGGAAATTAACAATGGCTACCACCTTCAGAAGGAGATTCCCCATAGATGCTACGTTGTGTATTGTTATCCTCTGTATAGATGATCAGACCACTGGCTTTAGGCCTGCAAAGTCAATGAAACACTAAACACCATAAGCATTAAGTTGTATTTTACCTCAATAGCGATCATACAGCCTGTGTTTCTCCAGATCAGATGGTTGCCTACACAGTGCGGGGGGTGCAGGGAGGGGACCTTGGCTCTTCTTGTCTCCCAGCCTGTGTGCTGCAAGTGGCGCCAACTCATGGGGAAAAGCCTGGCATCTGGTTCTCCCCTCAGCGGCCCTGCGCATGGTGCCAACTTGCAGGGAAACCTTGGCTTCTTGTTGACTTCTTATTCTCCTTCCCTGCCTATGATAATTCTTCAAGAACTAGCTGTTTTCTGTCATCAAACTATCAGGAATACTAAGCTGTCCAACATAAATCAGGGTTATCTGACCTTTAAACCATAAATCTGGGTGTGTACGGCAGCATCCCACCATCAAATAGAATTGGTTCATATGCAATTGGGCCCTGAAGGCAGGAGTTACACGACAATGCGACCCATGTTCCCATGGCCCCCTTTTTTTTTTTTTTTTTTTTTTGTGGCACCGGGGATCAAACTTACAACTTTGTGCCTGCCAGATAGGCACTTAAGCCATTGAGCCAATCTCCCAGCCCTGGTTTTTTGAGGCAGGGTTGCACTATGTAGCTCAGGCTGGCCTTGCACTCTCATAGCCCAAGCCAGCCTCGAACTCACAACACTCCTCCTACGTCAGCCTCCCGAGTGCTGGGATTAAAGATGTGCACCACCACGCCTGGCCCCATGGCCCCACTCTTGCTACACAACCTCCTCTTCTGACCAGCACCTCTGGCCTCATGGAAAGTCCCTGAGACAGCAGGCCTGATTACAGATGGTTCTGCAGGATATGCAACACCACCCAAAAGGGGGCAACAGCCCAGTGCAGGGGTGTCCTGAAGGACCATAGTAAAGGATCTTCTCCAAGAAGGAAGAGTATTGAGCAGCAGAATGGGTTACTCATTTGAAGCAAAAGGAGCTAATATATGAGTCTATGTGGCTGCATCGACTGCAGCCAATGGTTGGCTCTCGTTAGGGACTTGGAAGGAGCATGATTGGAAAAATTGGTGACAAGGCAGCCTGGAGAAGGAAAGTGTAGATTGATTTTTCTAAGTGGTAAAGTACATAAATATATTTGTGTCCCTCTGAATACACACCAAGAGGTAACCTCAGAATCTGGTGATGGATGTGGAAGTCAAAGCAAAAAATGAATTGAAAGTCATTACTGGACTGTGATCACAGGAAACCAGGAGAACGGTGAAAGGAGGAACACTGTCTGGATGGAAATAACAGAAGAGTTCAGATTTTGGCTACTATTTTGGTACCAATGTAACACACAAGTAGTGCTGCCATATAGAGAGCCAGTTATCTGTAGTTGGATATCTGTAAGACACAAAAGACTTCAAACATACGAGAGTTCAGCACCTTTCTTAGAAAGTAGCTGTCTATGCAGGCCAAGATTTGAGTCCTGAAGAGCCACAGATGGCTGTCAGTGAGCAGACCAGCCAATGAGAAACAGCAACTACGAAACACAGTGTAAACATCCAAAGGAAGGCTGGACATTGTGGCTCATACCTGCAATCCCAGCACTCAGGAGGCTGAGACAGGAAGACTGTAGGAAGCTCAAGGCCAACCTAAGCTCCATAGTGAGTTCAAGGCCAGCCCAAGTTACATAGTGAGACCATGTCTTTAAAAAACTAAAAAATAAAACAGGATAGTCAATGATGGTGCAAGCAAAGAGAATTCAAGATTTCAAAAGACTATTCATCATATAGAGACTCTACCGGAAAGTTTATAGCAGCTTTATTCATAGTAGCCTCCGCCTGGAAACAGTTCAAACGTCTTTCAGTTGATGAATGGTTAAACAAACTGTGGATGCTTAGTTACAGAGAGGAATAAACTAGTAACAGATGAGACAGCTTGGATAAGTCTCAAGAGAATTATGCGGCAGCCTGGTGTGATGGCACACGCCTGTAATCCCAGCACTCGGGAGGCTGAGGCAGGAGGATCACTGGGAGTTCAAGGCCAATTGGGGTTATAAAGTGAGTTTAAGACAAGCCTTAAACTGCATAGTGAAACCGTGTCTCAAAAAGACAAAAAACACTGCTGATTTCTCTGAGTTCGCTGAAGAGAAAGATTTGTACTGGTATTGTTTGGACAATTGAAGGCAGATGTCTTGTGCTCTGAGTGAATGACTTGGGAATGACAATGCGCAATGTATGTACCATTGTTACCCCCAATTGATGTACTTTAAAATTTTGTTGTAAGTTTTTTTCTTCTTTTATTTTCTTTCTATCTATGAATAAAATGGATTTGAAAAAAAAAAAAGGAAAACAAACCTGAAAAAAAGACAAAAAACCAAACAAAAAACCCAAACTATGTAGTGAGACCCTATTACAATTTTTGTTTGTTTGTTTGTTTGTTTGTTTGTTTTTTGGTACCAGGGGTCAAACTCACAACCTCACACCTCCCAGGCAGGTGCTTTCACCACTGAGCTAAATCCCCAGCCAAAAACAAATTATTTTATTTTAAACAAAAGAAAAGTAAGAAACCAAAGCAAAACAATTTCACAACCAGCCAATAGGAGAGTAACAATAATCAGCACATTGCATATTGTTATATTCACAGCAATTGTTTAGGATAAAAGATATAGACATGAAACATTGTCCAGAAAATTATTAGCACAAAACTTTAGCCTCAATGAATCAAGAGAAACCAGCTATATGACTATCTTTTTTGTTATGATTGTTCTATTATTTTCAAATAAACATTTCGCATTAAAAATGAAATCTGAAGATGACCCTGTGAAAACTACTTTTCACTCAAAATTCTTTTTCTTTAACTGTCTTAACTAATTTATATATATATATTCTTTCAGTTCATCACACAAGTGCAAAATGCGATGGTTACATATATGTGATTTAATTCACTAAGAAGTATATTTTCAATACTCATCCATTTAAGAGTGAAAATTTCTAGTTTGTCATTCTTTATAGCTGAGTAGTATTCTATTACATAGAAATACCACATCTTTTTTGTCCACTCCTCAGTCGATGGGCATTTAGGTTGTTTCCAAGATCTAGCTATTATGAAATGGGCAGCCATAAACATAGGTGCACATATACCGCTGTGGCAGGATGTTTTTAATTCGTTCAGGAAGATACCCAGAAGGGGAATAGCTGAGTCAAATGCGACCTCCAATCCTAGCTTTTTGAGGAATCTCCACATTGACTTCCACAGTGGTTGCACCAGCCTGCATTCCCACCAAGAGTAGAGAAGGATTCCTTTTTGCCTACAGTCCCTCCAGCATTTGTCATTGGTTGACTTCTTAATACTTGCCATTCTTTCTGGGGTCAGGTGGAATCTGAGGGTTATTTTCATTTGCATCTCTTGAATGGCCAGTGCTGTTGAACTTTTTTCACATATTTATTTGCTGTTTGTACTTCTTCATTTGAGAAGTGTGTGTTCATCTCAGATGCCCATTTTTGGATTGGGTCTTTAAATCTTGGAGGACTGATTTTTTTTTTAAGTTCTTTATATGTTTTCGATATTAATCCTTTATCTGAGGGACAGCTGGCAAACATTTTCTCCCAGATTGTGGGTAGTCTCTTCACAAGGCTGGTGGTTTCTCTCCAAAAAAATTTTTTAATAAAAATAAAACAAAAAGAAAGAGCGAATTGTTCAGCAAGATTAAAGCCAAGTTCAAATGGTTACATATATATATATATATATATATATATATATATATATTTATAATGATTTCAAAATAAAAAGGAGGAATGAAACTGTGCTCCTTCCCCATTGCTCCAAAAAAAGCTATTAGGTTTAGTCAGGAACAGTTATTTTTAGAATATTTTCCATAGAGGGATGAGGAACAAAAGGAAAGAAAGAAAGAAAGAAAGAAAGAAAGAAAGAAAGAAAGAAAGAAAGAAAGAAAGAGAGAAAGGAAGGAAGGAAGGAATGAAGAAAGAAAGAAAGAAAAGAAAGAAAGAAAGAAAGAAAGAAAGAAAGAAAGAAAGAAAGAAAGAAAGAAAGAAAGAGAAAGAAAGGAAGGAAGGAAGGAAGGAAGGAAGGAAGGAAGGAAGGAAGGAAGGAAGGAAGAAAGAAAGAAAGAAAGAAAGAAAGAAAGAAAGAAAGAAAGAGGTAACAAACAGTACCCTCTTCCAACGAAACATAAAAACCACACAGTACTTTCTTGATATTAGAATCTCTATTGGTCAAGACAGAAAGGTGGGGCCGGGGTTGTAACTGCATGGTAGAGCACTTGCCCAGCAGGTGTGAGGCCCTGGGTTCAAGCCCAGCACCACACATAAAAAAATCAAAAGAAGAAAAGCTTTTCAAATAAAGAGGAGGAGGAAAACTTTCTTTTCAGGCCATTGTGAACAAAAGCAGAGTCTGAGATCTTGGAGGTGCTATACCTTAATGTCCAATTTGTTGACCCTTAATTGCAAGATGAATATGAATAGGAGGCTCTGCCTTTTACTAACTTGCTGTCCTCAAGGAGAATTAATTTTTCAACCAGTCCTGAACAATCTCAAGGGCCATGACTATTGGCTACCAAGGACTTACTACCAGTCAGATTATTATCATTGAGTAGAGCAGAACAAGGTAAGTGATAAGTCACTGGGGGGTATATTTGCAGCACAGCATGCGGCACCAAAGAAGTTCAACTCGCTGTCTGATCTATAAATAATCACACCATGCAGAATATTGTTAAGTTCAGAAATTTAATATATAAGGCAAAATGTTTCTACCTACCTCCAGAGGTATCTATAATTTCCTGTTATAAATAACTGATGTGTGCAGATCTTATATCTAAAATATCTAAAATCTGATTGCCCTCTCCTCACTCTGGCTCTTCCTTTCCACATGCTCCTTGAAGATGTATCTATGTCTGTCTGTCCATCTGGCTGGCTGGTTGACTGTCTGTCTATTCCTCTCTGTCCAAATCTCTAGATCTCCTTCTCCATATCTAATCACAACCCTTTCAAGAATGGCTACCCTCCAACTTCATGAACAAAAGCTCTTCTTTGCCTTTTGATAGCACCTATAACATTTCATGAAAAATGCTGGGGACAAATCTTGGAAAATCTTGCTCATCTATTTTGGTCCCATATAAATTGCAGTGAATGATTCCAGAAAAAAAATAGACTTATAATTTTAGTGCTGGAAGGAACCTTTGAAAATTATCTAACCACCTCCGCTAACTTTTTAACAGGTCTAGAAACTGATACTAAAGAAATTAGAGTAACTTACATTTCACAAAAGCAATACAGTTAGAGAGACAAGAAGTCTAATGATCCTAGACACTGCTCTTAGAAGTTAGAATCCAGTCTTTATCCTTTTACTAGAAAAAACAAACACCCTCAAAATTACTATACTACAGTTATGACTGCTATTACTACCCCCACTTTGTTCTGAATTTGAAGAGGTATTTGAGTCAACTATAAAGAACAGGAAAGCTCTGAAAATGGAAATGATTAATGTTTAAAGAGATAGAAGTGCTTATTCACACCATGTAGATGCATTGAATCATCATACTGGACTGCATGAAGATGTACAAGTGTTATCTCTCAATAAAAATAATAAAAGTAAACTACATTTTTCAGTTCAACCACCTGACACTAAAGGAATCTGGTCATATACCATAAATAGAGTATACATCAACCCATGGCATTTTGTGGACATATTTTAACTCTTATCAAACTGCATGGCAGCTACTAGTGAACTTGTCTATTCATGTGTCACAGTATAAGTCTACCTGGAAACTAGAATCCACATATTTTTCTTATCTTGTGCATTTATTTTCCCCTTTTAAAAGTGATTAGCTATTTCAAACATTCTGAAAAATACAGAGCCGGGTGTGGTGGCATGCATCTATAATCCCAGTAATCACAGTATTCAGGAGACTGAGGCAGGAGGATAACTGTGGGGCCAGCTTGGGCTACAGAGTTGGTTCAAAGCCAACCTGAACTGCATAGTGAGACCCTGTCTCAAAAAGATGAGAGAGAGAGAGAGAGAGAGAGAGAGAGAGAGAGAGAGAGAGAGAGAGAATGAGAATATAGGTTACACTTATCACTCAGCACTATCAAGTCTTTATGTATTTTCCTTTTTTTTTTTTTTTTTTTTTTTTTACAGTTTCACTATGTTGCCTAGGCTGACCTTGAACTCCTGGATTTAAGTGATTCTCCCACTTCAGCCTCCCAAGTAGTCAGGACTACAGCCATGCACCACTGTGCCCAGCTTACTTTACTAATTTCAGGCTTTTATTTTTTAGTGAAATACTAGAAATACCATAGAAACCTCCCAAATTTGTCCCCCTCCCTCCCTCAGAGACCACCACTGTCCTGGATTTGGTGCCACGTCGTTCCCATGCTTGTCTTTACGGTCTTACTGCACACGTATGTATCAACAGAAATGCATTTATTGTTCAGCATATCTTATATTAATGATAGCATACTTTGACCATCCACCTGAAATGTGCTTTATTTTTCTAGTTGCTCTAACGCTTTTAAGAATTAGCCAGGCTGGTACAATCATTCCTTTATTAAAGTTGCAGGATAATATTCCATTGTATGAACATCTCATTGGTGACTACATTGGTCGTTTCACTTTCTCACTATCAGAAACAGGAATGCCGTGTCACTCTTCCATATGCCTCTGTGTACCTGGTCATGGCTTTCTTTAGGATGTGGTCCGAGTAGAACTGCTAACAACACTGACAGGCAGATAACAAATTACCAAATATTGACAAATTACCCTCTAAAATGATTGATTTTTTTCCTCTCATGTTCAAGTCTCCATTTGGCCTAGTGAATCTTAACCTTTGAGCCAATATAATGGGCGTGGATCACACTGCTTTCACTTAAATTTTCCTCATTATTAGTTACATATGCTGAACATCTAGCCCTAATATTGCTCATCTTAGATTTCCTCTTTGACCAATTTCCAGTTTTTATTCTTTGCCACTTTCTCTCCAAGGTTGATCAGTAGTAGTCCTTTATAAGCTATGCTTTCTGTTTGTCAATTTTGTGCAGCTTTCTTCCGCGAGACCTTGTCCTATGCATTTCCAGCAGACAGAAGAGTTCCCACAAAAGCTTATGTTTTTAGGGCTGTGAATATAACTTAGTGGTACGGTTCCTGCCTGGCAAGTGTGAGGCCATGAGTTTGATTCCCGGTATCAAAAAAAAAAAAAAAAAAAAAAAAGACAAAAAAGGAACTTCAGTTTTTAAATTTAGAAAGGGAAGAAAGAAGACAGCAATTTCATACATTGTTCTGCAAAGATACTTAGAGAAGTTTCTACAACAGACTTGGCAAAGCTGACCATGTTATTTTGGTTCAAAATATCTGATTACTTAGTTTATTCAACTTTTCATTATCATAACATGAGGACATTAAGTGTTGTTGGAAGTGATGATGATGATGATGGCTTTCTATTTTGCATATTGTATTTTTTTAATCTATCTGGGCAACTATTTTTTCACCAAAAATAGTTTTTTTTCTTTTGCCATTTGTTAGCAAGAAAAAGCTTCATGACTAGGTTAATAAGTGTTATCTTAAGATGTCTTATGATTATCTTATTGCTGTTTTTCCTTATACCCATCCCCACCTTTTTTATATAGAAGGTGCAATTACATAAAAAGTACATATAGTACACATTTGCTTTCCTTAGGCATAGGAATTACTCTGGGCTATTTCCATACAGGCAGTATTCTCTGAGTTCTTCTCTATAGATGCCAATTAGAAGATTATCTCTCCCTCTTTGCTATTAAATAGTCACACAAAAGCTGAGCTGACAAATTACTCCCTCCATGGTGCTTGACAAAGACAGACAATAGATCATCATCATTTACTATACTCAAATCCTATTAATCACAGATTAATGAGAACATGTCTAGTGGGGAAGAAATTACCAGAATGTGGGCCTATTGGCTTGTTACTCATGTAACATCTGTTCAGGCTTTACCTTTAGTGTCGTGTCATCTTTTATCACATCGAAATAATGTTTGCTCCAGAAACATAATTAAGATAATGGAACAGATTCAGAGCCCTTCTCTTAATAATTAAAGAACTGGGGTTATATTTCTTAGTCCAATGGCTTTTAAAATACTAATTTCCCTCTGTTCTTGATTATTTCCTTTTTCTTTTGCTCATAATGAACTATCAAGCCTTGAAGGTCCCCCCTCCATAAACTATGTGATTAATCCTTATGCCAAAAACTAGGACAAAGTCAGAGTTTGAGTTCCTTTTTCTATTGAAATAAAATTCATATAAAATAAAATTCACCATCATAATCATGTTAAAGTATACAAGTCAGTTAGTTCCTTTGCAATTTGAAATATCCTAAATTCAAATTAAAACCCAAAATACTATTTAATCTTTGAAACAAGCACCATATACTATGTTTGCTTTCCTTAACCCTGTGTATAATGCACTTTAAAAAAAAATAATTAATATTATTTTTAACCTGAATTTTTGTCAGTGGTTTTATTCTAAGTTAATTTTCTGCATACTTTAAAACACAGCTTAGATTCAAATACTTAGCATTCTTTGAGGTCTCCTATTGTCCTTTTGTCCCAGTAGAGGGTAGAAATGGGGGAACAGATATAAAGTTTAAAAACAGGAAAAAAAAGAATGGCATAATGGCATTTGTAATCAGCCGATAAAGAGGGGAAATGAATCATAATTCATGATTATAAAATTGAAGAAAGTAATTGCTCGTGTTATTAAAATCTAGGCTCAGTATTCGTCCCTCTTGGAAGGCAGGGGTGATTAGTGCTCAGGGCTGGATAAACTGTGATCTGAGGCTTTGTGATTAAGCTGTGATTCAGCACCACAGGAATAAAAACAGCTCCACAACCAAGGGCTGGCAAGCACCGGTTGAGGGAGGGAGGAGGAGGATCACAAAGAGCTTCTTAATTAAATTTTAATTATTGCTAATTAGAACTACTGTTTTTTATATTCTCAACAAGGAAGACAAGAGTTGATCTTGCCTTTTTATTATTCTGCTAATTAGTTTCCCAAGGAGAGGTTGGAAAGGGCAGGCTGCTTTGACAGTATCCAAGTTGTTAGCTGAGCTCAGACCTGCAGGTAGATCCCACCCTAACCCTTGAGCTTTAATATCTACATAGCTCTCTTCTGGCTCAAACAACCCCAAGGACTGAGTTGTGCCTACCCACTGTTGGAAGAAATCCATGAATTGGTTTTCCTGTTGTTTATTCAGTCTACCTTATTTTCATATGAGTTTCAAGAATTTTGCTTAATTATTAAAACAGATGGCAGATCCAACACATCAATGGATGCATGGAAACTCTATGCCACTGCAAATTGCTAAATATCAGAGATGATCCCTACCAGGTTTTAAAAACCAGATATACACATTAAAACTGACCCTCAGCTTTCTCTAGCTGTGAATTTAGTGCTTTGCAACAAGTAACAGCAATAAATCCAAATCCCTGCTCTGAAGAGCTCCCAAGTTCTATTAAATACCATTTAAGATAAAAAATGTTCCAGGCAAACCACACTTGAGGCTGCAAACAGAAGCTCTAACAGTAAACTGGGGGACCCAATCCCAGAAGATGACCAAGACTATTAGCATTATAAACCCTCTGCAAAACATGAGTCCTGTTTTATAAGTGCATGCATTTCATAATTCTTCTCCCAAGATAATAAAGCTAAGAGTTCTGAGCTGGTGCAACTCCCTGTGTTAATTATAATAAAATCTATCAAATGAAATTACATTTTTGGAATCAACCACATTTGGCCAAGCAAACCCACATGCCTTGACAGCCTCCCTCTGCAGTCAGAGTCACATTAACACATGTATTTTATCTCCTCACCTCTTCCAGACACGGGAACCCTGTGATATGTTAATTCACACCAAATTCCAATCCTTTTTCGTTGTCTTTATCTTCCCAACTCAATGATGTGATGCGTCAACACCTCTCATACTGGGAAGAAGAAATTGCTCAGACAAGATTTTATTTTTTACTCACTTTAATTAAAATTACAAAACCTAGAAACAAAGAGTAAATAAATTAAATCTGCCTTTCAGTACCATTCACCATCTGCCCTATTAATAACATCCACTCTGATCTGAATTAGTCTAGAAAGTCCCTGGGTCTCTCGGACTCTGATTAGTCAATTAGCCATATCTCACACTGGTGCACAATGTGATTTTCAGGTCAGTAAGTTGCCCTCCCAACCTTAGATCAGTTGACATGCCAATAACGACGCACTCTGAGACTTCCCATTAATACATTGCCGCTGCCCTGTTTCTTATTTGATATTTGAAAACTAATGCTTATACATAGCTTTTCTCTTTAAAATGATGAACACTACATAACCCTGTCTTTCTTCATTGTATATTTTGTTAGCTACAGAGAAGATTATTATTAACTTCATTTCTTATAGGTGAAGAGAGTCCATTAGAAAACTATTCAACTCTCTTTGGAACTTTGTGTGTATGTGTGTGTTTATTATTTTGGTTTTTGTCTTCTTTTCAGTGCTGGGGATTGAATGTGGGACCACATACGTGCTAGGTGAGCACTCTACAGCAGAGCTATCCCCAGGCCTTTGTTATGTTCTTGTGGTTTGTTCAACGATCACCTACATTCCTTAACAGGAATTGACTGTTTTGTTTTGGGAGTTGGTGGGGCTGGGGTGCTGGGAGTGAAACTCAAAGCCTCACACATGCTAAGCAAACGTTCTACCACTGAGCTACATCCCCAGGAATTGGGGGTATTTCTGTCTGCTTTGGTGCTGGGGATCAAACTCAGGGCCTCCTATAGGTAGCAAGCACGCTGCTACTGAGCTATGTACCCAGCCGCTCCCTAGGACTCTCGTTTCAGAGATACGTGGGCTGTTCCAAGCCTCTCTGGGTCACCATGGGAAAAACCTCTAAACCAGTGCCCTGGGAGAGAATGCAGTGAGATAGAGGGTGCTGTGCTTCGGATCTCACTGTCCCCCCAAGGGAGCGTGCTAAAGGTCACCAGCCTGTGGCACCCCAGGGAAGTACTGGAAACATGAAGGGTAAGGCCTAGTGGCAGGAGGTTAGGTTAGGTCATTGATAATGTGCTCTGGAAAGGGCTGTTGGAACCCTGGTCTGTCTGCCTGTCTCTGTCTCTGTCTCTGTCTCTGTCTGTCTCTGTCTCCCTCTCCCTCCCCCCCCCCCCTCTCTCTCTCAATGAGCCAAAACTAATCTTCCCTTTTATTAAGTTGATTTTCTCTGGGATTTTGCACAGCAAGGAGGGAAATAACAAAATAAAACAGGAGCCAGGCATGGTAGTACATGCTTGGAATCACAGCCACTCAAGAGGCTGAGGCAGGAGAACTGCAAGTTCAGGGACCAGCTTAGCCAATTTAATAATGCCCTCTTGCAAGATAAAAAAATGAAAAAGGATGGAGGTGTAGTTTAGCTCAAAGGCCCTTAGTTCAATCCCTAGTGCTAAAAGAGAGAGGAGTGGGAGGAAAGAGAGAGATTCAGTCTCAAAATAATAAAAGAATTTTGTTGTTGTCATCTGTTTGTTTGTTTGAGGCAGAGTCTCTCTCAGTTTGTAGTCCAGGTTGTCCTTGAACTATGTAGCCCAGGCTGGCCTCAAACTCACAGTGGTCTTCCTGCCTTAGCCTCCACAGTGCTGGGATTACAAGCATGCATCTCCACACCTGGCTTTAAAAAAATTTTTTTTTTAATTGAGGATATAGCTCAGTGTCTAATATACACAAGGCCCTGGATTCAATCACAAGTACAATAAATAAATAAATCCTGGCAGTAATTATGTGCCAAGAACCAAGGAGTCTAATTCAGTTCTGTGTACCTGCTCCTCCTCGCCTCCTCCCACCCCCGCCTCTGGAGGCACAGTCCCTGTCTTGTCCTGGTGTCCAAGAAGCCCGCACGGACAACGCCCCAAAACACAGCACTCGTCTTTCCCCCCGCCCCCTCTCTCCACCTAGAGCAAGGGTGCTATGTGGTGCATGTATGAGGAGTGCGGGAGAAGCCTGCATCAGCCTCATTTCCCTGGGACACACTGCTGAAAATCTCCTCCTCCTTCCTTTTCCACAAACTCTAAATTCCCAAGGGCCCAGGCTTTTAGAAATGAAAGCCGAAAAGTTCTGCATGATACCTCTGCTTTCTGTCATACTCTGAGCAGGTTATTAGCTTTAAATATTTCTAAAAATACATGCATATAAAAACCAGTCAATACTGCAAATTACTATCCATGTCTCACAGCATACAATAAGAGTGTTCCAGATAGATGGAAGTGGGGAGGGAGGAAAGAAGAGAAGAAAGAGAAGAAAAAAGAAATAAAGAAGGAAAGAAGACTAAAATAAAACAATATTTTTTAGCCAGATGTGGTGGCATTCACCTGTAATCCCTGCACTTGTGAGGCTGAGGCAAGAGGATTGCAGTGAGTTCAAGGCCAGTTTGGGCTACATGGTGAGTTCAAGGCCAGTCTGAATGACACACTGAGACTCTGTCTCAAAAAACAAAATAATATTTCCTTATAACCTTAGAGTAAGGAGGACCCCTGCTAACTAGAACTTGAAAGTCAGAAGTCATTAAAAAAAAACTGATAAACTTAACCACATAAAATATTTTTAAATTTTACACAGCAAAAAAAAAAAAAAATGTTATCTGCGATATCAAAAAACAATTACAGAGCTGGGTGTGGTGGCACACACCTTTAATCCCACCATTCTGGAGGCTGAGGCAGGAGGGTCATTGTGAGTTCGAGACCCGCCTAAGCTAGAAAGTGAGTCCAAGGCCAGCCTGAACTGTGTAACGAGACCCTGTCTCAAAAAATAGTGCCGAGTATTTAGCTCAGTGGCCTAAGTGCCTGCCGGGCAGATGTGAGGTTGTGAGTGAGTTCGATCCCTGGTACCCAAAAAAAAAAAAAAAATTACAAATAGGAGTGAAATGTGTATAAATCCACACAGAAATGACAGATCACTCTTATCTAGGAATTCCTATATATAGAAATAGGTAAAAGAAACCAGAGGGCTAGCACATGCCTTGAATCCCAGCACTCTGGGAGGCTGAGGCAGGATGATCACACATTTGATTCCATCCTGGACAATTTATCAAGACCCTGTATTAAAAAGGGCTAGGGATGTAGCTCAGTGTGCAGGTCCTGGATTCAATGACCAGTACCACCAAAAAAGAAAAAGAGGGGAGCAGGAGGGAGAGAGGAAGGTAGAAGGAACAAGAGAAAAGAGAAAAGAACAAAACAGATAAGCTTTGTGGTGGGGGAGGATAAATATCATCCACAGTGTAATTCATACAGCCAAATTCTGCTACAAGAAATTCCAAGAGACTTGCAACTATTTTATTATATTATCTGTACAGCACTGTATAATTAAAATGTATTCACCAAAACATTTGTTTCAGAAAAAAAATTTTTTTGTTGTTGCTGTTGTTATGTTATTTACACCACTGGATTCGATCCCCACACTGTGATTAGGGTCATCACAATGTTTTCTTCCCATCCTGGACACGGTGGGAAAGAGCCAGAGCACGGGCGCTGGGGGCGGACTCTGGGTCACATCCACTCACCTCAGGCTGCTTCTTCATCTTTCAAATGGGGATAATATCAGTATCCACCTCACAGGAGAGTTCTGAGATGAAGTAACCCGGTGCATATACATAGCACCCAGTAAGCATTAACTTACACACACACACACACAATCTGTGGCTCAGACTCTAAGTGAGAATACAAAAGCAGAAATTGTCTACGAACCACACAGCCACAAACACACTCACAAACAAAAGGCAAAGGTTCCCCGAGGCAGTACTGTCCCCTGAGAAGCAGTGGGAGGGGGTGACCATCTTAGGAAATGGGAGCAAACAAGAAAGAGACACAGAAGTGCCATGTGCAAACGCACTCAATCCCCAACATGAAAATGTTCTATCTTGGAGAAAACAACATTTTCTTCACTTAACTACTGCAAAGAAGGCAAAGCTCGAGGAAATATTCCAGTTGGTGGTGAGACACAGAAGATACGGCTTCCCAGCGAGGGGGCCAGTTGGTCAGATCAGAATCTGGGGGTGGGCAGTGGACAGCAGTCACCTTTCACAAAGCTTGACACCTGAACAGGGAGCAGGGAGACTGCTTTAAACCGAACAGCTGGGGAGAGAGCTCTGTGGCACGAGCGCCTGCCTGGCAAGCGCAAGGTTCTGAGCTCTATTTCTGGTACCAAAAAATAAAATAATAATAAACTAAAGCAAGCTAGGCGCAGTGGTGCATGCCTGTGATCCCAGCATTCTGCAGGCTGAGACAGGAGGATTGCTACTTCGAGGCCAGCCTAGACTATATACAAGATCTTGTTTCAGAAAAATAAAACAAACAAACAAACAATATATATATATATATATATATATATATATATATATATAATAATAAAGTTAAATGAAGTAAAGCTCAGCCAGGGATGGTGAAACGCACCTGTAAGCCCAGCACTCTGGGAGACTGAGGCAGGAGGCTCTCGAGTTTCAGCCCAGCCTGAGTGACATGGCAAGACTTTGCCTCAAAGTACAAAAAATGTAAAGGACTGAGCATCTAGCTCAGTGGGAAGGTGCAATCCTAGTACCAGAAAGAAAAAAAAGTAGCTCAGTACAGCACTTGCCTCGCACGTGTAAGGCCCTAGGGCTGATCCTCAGCCCTCCACAAAGGGGAGGAGCAGGACAAAGCAAACGAAGCAAAACTGATCAAATTATCAGAGGATGGCGATTACTTATCAAAAAAAGCAAGCAAGAAAGAAAAGAAAACAAAAAAGGAAAAGAAAAAAGAAATGAAAGGAAAGGAAGTTACTTCCAGTTTTAAAAAAAAGAATCAGTGGCTTACGTAGCCACTGCCTTCTCCCCGTCCCATGCATATGCATTTTCTGAATGTTTGTTTTAGGGATGGGGAATAACTATTATTCGAAATGCTAGGTATTTCTCTTCCTTTCCCCAGGGGACAAGCAGGACCCAGTCCTCCATCTCCCCAGGCTTCCAATGCAATAATGAAATTCCATTACACTGAACAATGATATAATTCCCAGGGGCTTCCGGGTACTCAGACCTGACCCACATGGACATGGTGGTGATGGCAGTGAGAATTCAAGGGTAGGGAAACTCAGGGGCAGGATTTCTACATGCTTTGCTTGTTGTATTTCGTCCTAATTCAATTGTACAATGTCCATTAAAACTTGCTTCACTGCTGAGAGGAAAAAACAAGGCAAAATAACAGACATAAATTGCCAGACAGCTTCAAAATTCAGTATTCTCTGAACAGCGATCAGGGATTTTTCTTCCTCCCTCTACCTCTAGCCTCCACCCACACTGTTGATCAATTCTCATTATTAGCTCTTAGAAAAGCAGACAATCTCTGAGACAAGCCTGGCTGCAGATCAGAGAGTCAATATTCTACTGTAACAATCTGCCAAAGTCCACAATTCAGGCACATTTAAAGCGAGTCTCCCAGAGGAGAGCAAGAGATGGGGCCACTGAGAGGAGCCGCGCCGTGCAGCTGGATTCAGCCACAGCTGCCTCTGACACTTCTGAGCCAGTCGGGGTTACCATGAGAACACGTGAGTGAGCAAATGCAGAGTGACAGGTGACCACAGCACGACACGGCTGCTGGGCTGGGGAAGCTGATCCAGCTCCCCACCACCGCACGGAGAGCTGAGCTCACCACAGCGGGGATGCACAGAGAGGCAACAAGTCCGACGGGGGCGGCACCAGCACCAACTGCAAAATAACTCACAAGGCACAGAGAGAAAGAGGAACAACAGAAGGTGCTTAGGAGTTGCAAGAGGTGGACAAGCACTCCATATATCTGTGTGTGTGTGTGTGTGTGTGTGTGTGTGTGAATTTTGTAGCCAAAAATGGTATTAAGAGAGAAAGAGATGTGCCTCCTGAGAACCTGCCACGTTGGGTCAGGGAGGCTCCAACCAGAAGACAACTAGCCTGCCTTCCTGGTGAGTGTGCGCAACTGGCGCAGACTCCAGGAAGAGAAAGATCCGTGCCTCCTGTAGGCCTACCAGCGCATGGGCTAAGAATCAAGGACATCCCCCACCCACCCACCCACCCCATAAGCCACCTAATGGTTCGGAGGACTGGTTCAGTTGATAGCAACTACAGTACATAAAGCAACTAAATGCTTATATTGTTCAGTTGATTTTGCAGGCCTGGAGCTGGCAGTCTGAGCATCTCTTGGGAAGATGACAGTATGCAGTGTAACAAATATGGGGGATTCTCTTCTGTCTTGTCTTTGAGGTCCAATATTGTTCTCATTGTTTTGTTTTATTCTGATTAATTTTTTTT